>ML822081.1:0-19510 GCA_009831015.1 Picea engelmannii | reverse complement strand
CATGGAGACAGTTCAAAAGCTACATGGCAGCCCAAAGATTATTGTAAGTGACAGAGATCCCATCTTCACTAGACATTTTTGGACATAATTATTTTCTTGTTTGGGTACTCAATTAGCTCATAGCTCATCCTATCATCCTCAATCTGATGGAAAAACCGAGATAGTGAACAAATGTCTGGAAGGCTACCTTCGTTGCTTTGTCTCTGATAAAAAAACAAAATGGTTCAAATGGTTACCCTTGGCAGAATGGTGGTATAACACTTCCTTTCATACTGCAACAAAAATGACACCATTTATGACACTTTATGGATACCATCCTCCTTCCATCACTTCTTCTCTAAAATAAAAATCTAAGGTTCAAGCATTGGAAGATCACATTGAGAATCAACAACAAGTTCTCCAAATCTTAAAGGACAACTTGACCATGGCACAAAATCGCATGAAACAACAAGCAGATCAACATTGTAGTCAAAGAAGTTTTGAAGTAGGGGATTGGGTGTTTTTAAGACTACAACCATACAAACAGATGTCCCTCAAGCAAGCCAAGAAGGATAATAAATTATCACCAAAGTATTATGGCCCTTATAAGGTGTTGCAAAAGATTGGTACTATGGAATACAAATTGGAGTTGTCTGCATCTTCACAAGTACACCCAGTTTTTCATGTTTCATGCTTAAAGAAGGTTATAGGCGACAAGATCCCAGTTCAAACTATATTGCCAGAACTTGATGAGGAAGGAAAAATCATATTGGAGCCTGAAGCCATCACTGACACAAGAATTTGCTAGCTGAAGAATACATCCATTTCAGAGTATCTCATTAAATGGAGGAAACTACCGGCTAAGGATTCCACTTGGGAAGATGAGTCTTTTATACAAAATCATCTAGAGTTACTCAAGCATTGCGGACAACACTTGTCTTAAGGGGAGGGGGCATGTTAATCCCTAATATTGGCTCATTATCCCTTAATTTGGGCATATTACATTAGTAATGTTATTTTATTTATGTCATCTTTATTCCATTAGTTGTAATTATACCTCCTAGTCTCCTATATATACCAAGGAGACATTTTCATTTGGAATCATTTTGTACTTGAACATTTAAGTGGGGTAAAAGGAGGTTTCCCCCTCGAAGAGGCTTATTATCTGAATGTATCTCTTTTTCAAGGCGTTGAGTACTTTTTCTTAAGTTTTTCTATGCTATATTGATATTTTGTTCTTAACATGATTTCAGTATTGCATCAGAGTGTTGCCATCAATGCCAAAGGGGGAGATTGTTGATTATGGTTGGTTGTCATTGATGTCAACCCTTGAAGAAAGCCCTGTAGCACAAAGTTTTAGGTAATGGACCCAATATTGTTTGATGTAAATATGACTCATTATTGTTTTGTCATGGTTGATAAGAAGTAAATATGGATGAACTCCAAAGTGGTCCCCTAATGGTGAAAGCCCTCACGGGAAGACGCTTTGCGGAGTAAGAGAACCCATTCTTAATTGTGGAATAATGAGATGAAGGACAATGAATTTGTCAGGGAAACTATCCTAGATGGATAATGCTTGTCATGCCATCTTCGGTGGTATGTAGAACATCACATAAATCCTCACGGTTAGAGAGTTATGACCATGTGAAGTTGAAGAACCCAGGTTTGGGTAATGGACCCAAGTTTGTTTGATGGATAACAATATGTGTTTTGATATATTTGAGGGTAATAATATTCTATATGGATAGTACATGTCAATCCATTTCTGGTGGTATGTGGAATGTCACATAACTCCTCACAGTTTGAGAGTGATGGCCTTACGAAGTTGGAGGACCCTCATATGTCATCTAGAAGCCCCAAAAGGTCAAAGTAGTCAAAGTGGTTTAAGAGATTTTAAAAGGTAAATAATAAAGTGAAGTGATTAGTGTATTATAATTCAAAGTGAATACAAAATAAATTATTTCAATAATAAATTTAATGGAGAAATTAGAAGTGGGTTAACCCTAAAATAAGGAAAGTGGGCCAAGTGACCTAGAAGATGTTTTTAAGGAAGCTACTTGGAGAGTATAAATAAGAGGCAAGGCTCTCTCATTTTAATAAAAATTGAGCATATTGAATATCTATAGGTTTCCGAGGTAACCAAGGATATATAAGCTGAATTTCTGAGGGAAGGTGAAGAAAAGAAGGCGGAAATGCAAGGAAGGATAAATTATTTTGATGGTGCTTTCTAAGGTATGTTATTTACAGGTCATCTCACCATTTTCGCTATAAATATTTTTCTATAATGATTCAGACCGTGAAATTTATATTCCATTGAGAACACATACCCAAGTATGTGTGGTAAAAAATTCATCTTGTGGGTCGTTGTATTTTGGGAGTTACACTCCATGGAAAATAGGGTTTTTGGCTAGTCCTAAAACTAGTCAAAAACAGGTGGCTAGTCCTAAAACTAGTCAAAAACAGGTGTTTCGGTTAAAAACGTCATAACTTCTTCGTAATAGATCCAAATTTAGTGAGACCAAATGTGTTGGTTAGGGTATAGTCTATAGTATTCTTTGTGATAGTTTCATATCAATTCAACAAATATTTCATGCGGGGCACGCTATACAAGGTCGCTCTCTAGAATAATCCAGAATTCAGAAAGGTATGCCATTTTTGCTATAACTCCTTTTCTGAGAGGTTCCAAGTAGTGACACCTGGAGGAATTGAATAAAGCACACTGAAGAACATTGTGTATCAGTTTCAAATTTTTATACATTACAGGTTCAAATTTATGATTACTTCAAGTTAGGGTTGTTGACTAATCCAAAACTAGGCATGTGAGACTAAAGAAAAGTTTGATGAAAATGCTAGTCTCTTGTTGTTAAAGTTAAGGAAGGTTTGCAAGAATGTGATCATATATACCAGGTCTATTCCAGAGCTACAAATCAGATTTGGATGATGAAATTGATGAGGGTTTTTGGTTGAGGTACATGTTGAGTACATGGTTGAGACAAGTAGTTGATGAGTTGGCACATACATGAGGTGTATAGTTGATGATGTTGGTACATATTGATGAGCCATAGTTGATGAGTAGTTGACACATGATTGATACATACTTGGTACATGGTTGGATGCACTTGTTTATGGTACAGGTTGATTACAGGTTGTTTGGTACAGGTTGGTGCATGGTTGATGGACTTGTTTATGGTATAGGTTGGTTATAGGTTGGTGCATGGTCGATGCACTTGTTTATGGTACAGGTTGATTAAAGGTTGAGGTATAGGTTGATGCATGGTTGATGCATGGTTTAGGTTTATTTGTACAAGTTTACAACGGTATATCTCACAGTGATAGTGTGACAGTGGTTCCATCATTCTACTTCTACTTCAGAGCGATTGGACGGGGCAAGGACATGTGGTTGTAGGCACCTTCCGGTTTTAGCCAGAGAACATAGGGGGTTGTAGTCTCCTTCTGGTTGTATCTAGATAATTGGGGAGTTGGAGCTTCCCTCAGGTTGTAGCCTGAGAAACTAAGGGGTTGGAGCCTCCTTCCAGTTGCAGCCGGAAAACAAAGGAAGTTGGTGCTTCCAATGAATGTAATTCTTCAAGACATATAAGAAAAAACATTATGTGGTTTTCTCCCACTTTGGGTTTCCACGTAAAACACTGGTGTACTGTATGTGTATGATTGTTCATTTGTTCATTGCTTATTTACTCTGTAGTTATTGGATGATAATCCTTCATTGATATAACACTTGGATTATATGGCTAAAAAGGATTAAATTGCTCTATTAATGATTCACCCCCCACTCTTAGTAATCCAACAGGGGCACCTGATGTTGATCATGGCGCTTCTTGTAATTGGCATTGGACTTCTGTAGAATATTTTGAACCTGTTGGCAGATGTTCTGGATCCACTTAATGAACCAAGAGGATTTTTCATCTTCAGTTGGAGCAGGTGATGAATCGGTTGGGGTGGTCGCAAGAGGTAGTACAACATCCATAGGACCCAATGGTTGGAAGCCCAACCCAACCTGAAAGGGGTTGGGGCCAATTGATCTATGTAGGGCTCTGCTGTAGATATGCTAAACATAGGGAATAATCTCATCCCATGTTTGGGGGTGCTTGGAATTGTACATTCGTAGGATGTGCACTATCATCCGATTGACGACCTCATTTTGGCCATCTGTTTAGGGTGGAAGGAAGTGGACTTGGTGAGCTTGGTGTCCAGTAGTGACTAGAGGCTCGACCAGAATGTGCTGAGGAACCAAATGTCTCGATCGGAGACAATGGTTTGGGTGATTCCAAAACATACCTTGACTCGTTCAAAGAAGAGCTTGGTAGTGGCCTCTGTTGTGATGCTCTTCTTGTAGGTGACCAAGATCTCCATCTTGGAAAAGAGAATAATAAGCACAAAGACACAATAATTTTCCCTCTTGGTGGATGGAAGGCCCGACATGTAGTCCATTGAGATGGATTCCCTTGGCCTGTCAAGAGTAGGAAGGCGATGTACATGTCATGTTTCTTAGTGATCGGTTTGGCAATAGTACAGGACCTAATATACTTGCTGACATCCTGTCGAAGTTTTGGCCAGTAGAAATGTTTCTGCAGCACTTCCACTGTATTGTCGATGCCAAAGTGTCCTACCACCTGACTGTAGTGGGCTTCCCAAATCATATTTTCTTTCTTTCTTGATGGAACACAAAGATGCTCCAGTCGACACAATAACCAGTCCTGAAGATGGAAATTAGCGAAAATTGAGTTTGCGCCCAACATTTGGTATGTGGTGGTGAAGTCAGGGTCTATCTCATAGGGGTTGGGCCATCCAATGGTCTCGTGGCTGCAAGAGTCTAGCACCGTGGTGAGTTCTGCGATTGGTGGTTGGCTGAGGAAATCAACAAATTGGTTGGTATTGCCTGTTTTATACTTGATGTTGAGGTGGAACTGCAACAAGTATTTAGACCACTTCTGATGGTGGTCATTCTAGAATTTTCCTTGTGTATGCATGAACGATAATGGTTTATGATCCGTGTGGATGACTGTCTCCTTTCCGAGAATGTAATGTCTTCGTTGGAGACAACACAATGGAGTACATTTCTTTGTCGTATGTAGGGTAATTACATACAACATATGATAATGTCTCACTATGATATGCCACAAGGTGGTCGTGCTGAGTGAGAACTACACCAACAACATAGTCTGAAGCATCTATCTTGATCTCAAAGGGATGTTGTAGGTTTGATAATGAAAGTATTGGAGTTGAGCACAAGCGCTTCTTTTAAATCATCGAATGATTGTTGTTGAGACATGCCCCACACAAATGTTTCCTTACCAACACCCCTGGTTACTTGGCTGAGGCCCCATGCAATATGGGAGAATCCCAACATGAACCTGCGATGGAAATTGGCAAGGCCTAAGAAGATATGAAGCTCAGTTAGTGTGGTTGGGACGGGTCAGTCACGAATGACCTGGATCTTGGCTAGATTCACATGTGCACCATGCTGATCCACAATGTAGCCTAGGTACTAGACCATGTCCATGCTGAAGGAGCATTTTTCTAAGTTGGCATATAGCTTGTGCTACTACAGGGTGTGTAAAACCTCCTGAATATGATTCAAGTGTTCCCCCCAATTCTTGTTGTAGATGAGGATTTCATCTAGATACACCACTAAAAAGGTATTGGTGAGAGGTCGTAGGATATCGTCCATCATCCTCATGAAATGTTTTGGATAATTTTTCAAACCAAAGGGCATGACACGCCATTCAGAAAGACCTTATTTTGACTTGAAGGCAGTCTTCCATACATCTCTCTGGTTTATGGGGACCTGGTGGTAGCCAGACTTCATATCAATTTTACTGAAGTATTTCGCCCCCTTGAGGTAATCAAGGAGGTCATTGATTCTGGGAATTGGGTACCAGTTCATGACTGTTATTTTATTTAGGGCTCGGTAATCAATGCAAAGATTCCATGTCTCGTCTTTCTTCTACACCAGCATGATTGGTCTCCTACAAGGTGATGAGATGGGATGGATGTGCCCCTTATGGAGTGGTTCTTTGATCTGTCGCTTGATCTCCTCATTCTCTAACAAAGAGCGGTGGTAGTCTGGCCCATTGGGAAGCGATGCACTAGGGGTCATATCGATGGGATGCTTGACTTAACAATGCAGAGGTACCCTATTAGGTGGGGAGAATATATATTTGTATTTTTCCATGACCTTGTCAACTTGCTTCTACAGTGTGGATAGGTTGGTCACGAAGACCCTAGATGTGGCCGCAATATTTCACTCACTCTGAGAGAAAATCACAAAGAAGACAAACTTCCTGGTCTGAGAGATGACCTTCCTGCATTGCTTGGCAAAGATCAAAGAAAAAACACTAGGTGGGATTGCCTCGGGTATCCTGTATAATTTCCTGTTCAAAGTAATAATAACACTACGAGGCCTAGACTCATATACATCATGACTTTTCCATAAATAAGGTTGGCCCAAAAGAACATTACAAACTTCGAGAGGAGAAACATCACTCAATACCTCATCTTTGAAGGGCTTGATGTTGTATGATATCTGACACTGTTGGTTGACGTGAAGATCGCTTCCTTGGTGGAGCCATCCAATGGTGTAGGAATGCATCTACAACGTTGTCGGAAGGGCTAGCCACTTGATGACCTCTTATGAGATGAGGTTCTTCTGGCTACTATTATCAATGATAAAGTGCAGTAGGGTTCCTTTTATCCACATATGTGAATGAAAGAGGCACTCGCCTTCTTCTGGCTTGTCTGGTTCACCGAGCTAGACCTTGGTGGTAGCAACAATGGAATTGGGTTCCGCGTCAAAGATTCATCTCCCCCTTTTTGGTTCCAACTCATAGTTGGAACCCACATCTGATTCAAAGGCTTTCACTTCAGCCACTAGTGACTTTTTGGAGCGACAATCAACAGTGTTATTCCAGGGGCTCTTATGGAAGTCGCAACACTTCCTGATATCTTTCTTTGTCTTATGGAAATATGCAGTAAAATAGTGCCCCAATATTATGTCACCCACTCAGATCGGTATCCGTCCCCACCGCCTCATCCATGGATGGGTTGGCCCAACCACCACCAATATAATATTTAGGTGCAATAATACCACCTCCTTAGAAAATAAAATGCATAACATAGAGCCAAAGGCAAAGTCTCCCTCAACACTCTGTACTCACTATGTCAACTAGGAAAAAATGTCCTCCCTCATAAGGAAGACCCATGCGTAGTTACCACCATGGAGCACATGCTCCACCATCATCATCTAGGCCCCAATGTTGGATAATCATTTTCGCTAATTTTGGGATCTGCGCTAGAAGAATTCAAATAAAAAATGAAAGTTATAAGATGGACTATAGTGCATGGCGGGAGAATACTTTGAGGATTTAAATCATGCAACAGGAGGATGTGCAACGAAGTAGCGCACAAAAGTCAGAAAATGGTTATAGACCGTTGGGTTTTTGGGGACATTTTTGTCCACTTTTGTAACAAGTTTAACCCTATTTCTATGTATAAATATGTAAACGGTTTTTGGGTAAAGGGGTTTGAGAGAGGAGAAGTTATTAGTGATTTTTGGGTAAGTTGAGTCAAGCGAAAGAAGAGGTATGAGGTATGACTAAGGAGTGAAGCTCGCACTACAACAAAATGGCTAGGAAAGTTTGGGTAATGTTATTGTTGCATATTTTGTAGCGCAATGCATAGTTGTAAGAGAATTATCAATGACTAATAAAAGAAGCCATTCGTTGTAGACATAGCCCATGTTGGGTGAACCACATTAAACCTATGTGTTGTGATGTGTTTGCATTTTATGATGTTCCATGTTATGATACAATGATGATAAATGTTGAATGTATTGTTCATATATGATGTTATGATGTCACTCACTGAATTATCTAGTAATTGAATGAATTTTAAATGGAAGAATGTCGCACATATGATATATTTAATGTTAAGTAATGGGAACTGCGCACATGAGTGAATGGTAGCGAGAACATGAATAATTTCTCCCTACCCCTCATCACTGCAGAACCTTGGTTCCTGCAACCCCTCTATATGCCTTGGGTGAGACTTCACTTTCTTAAGGGGATGCTAAAAGGACCAGTGTCTAAGGGATTTGTTGGTATATAGATGATTGACCCCGAGTCTTCCCACTGCATAGCAACAAATGGTCATGTTGTTGGGACAAGAAAATATAATTGAGGGGAATGTTTTGGAGGTTGAATAAGGAAGAAATCAAAAATGTCTAGAGAGGAAGAAGTGATATTTTTCCAGAGAATATAATAGAAACCCTCGGATCAATGATGAACAATGGTTACAAAGGTATGTTTTCACAGATCTGCATGAAATTTCCTTTGGTGAATTTACGATTATCTTGACTGAATGGTTAGAAAGGCTAGTGGAGAACATTGGGAGATATAGAGCTGAAGCTCCAAGAAACTGGACTCCTGAATTGATAATACAACTCAATACATTAAGTAATAAGGTTTCTCACGTGGTTGATTTCTGGTTGAATAGTATACTAGGGGGTTGTATTACAGAATTTGCGATAGATTGTACCCAGTCTTATAGTGTCGCATAGAGGAAATTTTTCAAGGGTCCATGCGTAAGGTATTTGAGTGCGTTGTCTACTTGGATAAAGATGTTATTGTGTGATAAGAATGTCATGAAGATGGAGTCAGACAACTAGGAACCTTCACACACATAGGGTGACTATGGGATGAACATAGGATGGTATGAGAGTGGGAAGGATGAGTAAGGATTGAATGGACCGAGGATGTCAAGAGAAGAGAATATTGACTCAACAAACAGATTGGAGTATTGCGCTGTGGAAAAAGGTTTATATATATTAGGAAAGAGATTGTGGTTGGGAAAGAAGAGAAATTCAAATAATTCGAGGAAAGTGACCCTTGCACATTACTACAAATAAACACACCGTATGAAGAAAGGAAAAGGAAAGAAATAGATCCCCAATATTTTCCAACAAAAGAAGAAATTCCATCTTATATCAGAATCCGCATCAAGGCCACGACCCTGTGTGCATCAATGAGAATTGAAGTGGGAACCAAGACTTGTTTAAGAGAAATTGTAGTGAGTGGAGGAAGTCATAGAAATAGTCAGAATAGTGGAAGTAGTGCAACGGACTAGAGTCAGTCACCATCACCAAGGGTAATCACAACATCGAGTACATTCGTAGGGATAGATCGTACACTAAGAATGACTGAGTGTCAGGGAGCAGGGTTGGAGGATCCTGAGAAACACTTTTTTGTATGTGACATAATATGGACTGAGAAGAATGTCCATGATGAGATGAAGAAGATCACACAGTTGGCCATGATGTTTATAGTCTGTGCGGTACTATGGTATATGAAGTATCATAAAACTAAACCGAATGGAGAATCAATAACTTTGGTAGAGATCGGACAAGCGTTGTTGAAGGAATTTTGGAAGCTGAAATTTGAATCACAATATATTAAGAGAGTGTAGGGTGAGACAGTGTGGGATTAAGAAAGTGCAGAATGAGACCGTGTGAGATTATGACTAGATATTTAAGGATGTTATGGGTCGATTAATATTTCATAAAACTAACGAGAAACATCGAGAATGGTTTATTTTAGGTCTATTGTAGCACATTCATTGTTCATTAACACAACAAAGAGTCATTTTGTAGCCATAAGTGTTGGAAATCATGATGAAATTGGAAGCATATTTTGTAGGAGATGGAACATTTATGGAACAGGTACAGTCATAGTTGGTTGCGCTAAGAATTCAATTATTAGAGATAACGAAGGAAAAGGAAAAACACGAACATGTTTGGTGTATAACATGTAAGACAAAAGGCCATTGAAAGGAAGAATGTCCAACATTCATGCAATATATGGCCACAGGAACACCAAACCCATTGGCAGGAGGAATAAGGTATTGTGAGATATGTAAGACATGGGGGAATCATCCAATTGATTTTCCCTTACTATAGAAGTACCAGAGTACACCCAGGCAGTTATTCTATATTTTTTGCAAATCGATAGGACACAATGAGAAAGATTGTTGTGCATTTTACTTAATGAGAGAGCTCACTTCAAACGCATACAAAATCCAGGAAGAAAATTTCGCAGCAGAAGGAAGATTTCCACAGTACAACACTCCAAGAGGCTTTAATCTGGGTGGACGTGGAGGATTCAACAGAGGTCGTGGACATGGAGGATTTAAAAAAGGTCGAGGACATGGAGGATTTGGTCAAGGAGGCAGAGGACCGATAATTTTTTATAACTGCAATGAACCGGGACATTTAGTGAGAGATTTTTTGAATCCTTGCACAACATGCACATATTGTAGAAAATCAGATCATGTGATAGAAAATTGTCCTCAATTGATAGTGAAGTGGAAGGAGAGAGGGGACCAAAACCAACATCAGAATGAGAAGCCAAACCTTCATATGATATCCACTGAGGAATGGGACGATCCGCCTAGAGTAGTAGTTGTTACATGTGGTGGAACAAGAACCGGACCAGATGCAAAGGAGAAGGGAAAGGGAATTGAACAATGGATAAGGAAAGAAGTCAAGCCCATGCTATCATTCAATATGCTAAAAGAAAAAGAAACCTATCAGCAAGAAATGAAGGATATACTAGGACCGGACTGGATAACATCATCGTCAATGACACCACTCATATACGATATGCCATCATTTTATGATCGCACTATTCCATAAAGGCCAGTAGAAAAGGTAAAAAATTTGAAAGACTTTATAAAGAGATGTTTATATTTGATGCAGGATGAGACAACACTGAATGATTGATTAGTGTACACAAGATAGAGAAGTACCTACGACGTAGAAAGCAATGAACCAAGTCTTTCATAAGAAGAATGCAAATAGAGAGTTCAGATTAAGTGCACAAATAGCAGAATATGACATGGAAAACTTGATCTTAGACTTAGGATCATGTGGCGATGTTCTTACAAGACAGGCATGGGTGATGATGGGGAAACCAAAGCTAGTTTGGTCAAATATTCAGTTGAGGTTGGATAACCAACATAAGATAATACCGATTAGGAGATTGACAGGAGTACTTGTTAATATAGATGGAGTGCATAGTGTAGTTGAATTTGAGTTTATTGAGATCGTTGATAAAATTCATCCATATCCAGCCTTGCTTGGACTGGATTGGGCCTTTGAAAATAGGGAAATTATTAACTTGAATAAGAGAGAGATGATATTTGAAGGAGGAGGCTTAAAGGTCACTACACCATTAGACCCTATGGAGGCAAGATGATATGTGGAACCCGCAAGGAAGGAAATTGATAACTTATATAATATGACAGTGTGCATGGATGACTACGTCAATCCCACCACAGATGGTGCACTTATTTGGAGAAGAATAATCTCATACGCATCAAACTCGGAGGAAGGACTTGAACACTAGTAACTCTGGTTGTATGAAGTGTCGACCCGAAGGTGGCTCACATTACTCGCTCTTTGTGCTGGATCAAAATATAAGTACGTGATATGCCAAATTTTGAGGGATTAACTAAGGTAAGTTCTTTGTAAATGAATTTGAGCTACACATACCCGAACAACAAAGAATATTAGCATTAGATTTTGCATTGAGAACAACTCCAACAATATGGTGGGCAACCCACAAGGAAGGTATAGAGGATTGGAAACATTGTAAAAGGATGATGTAGATCAGGTTTGGAATATAAGACATTATGCATAAGTATACGGGGATGAGCGATCCAAAGGACCATTTTACATGATGTATTATGACTAGGAGGAAAGCACCAAAGTAGGAATGGATGCATAGGTTCATACATACACTAGAGATAGTTCCTAGGAACTAATATTTAGAGCTAGAAGTGTGCAGAGGGACAACAAAATGGGAAGATCTCACCCGAAACTTTAAGGTAACATATAAATTTGAATCTAAATCACCTTTAGTAGATGTATCTTTACAAGTCATTAGAGGAAAATTTTTGATGGAAGAAGGTCAAGTAGAAATAGTACCTACATGTAGTGTACACAGAGTGTCTGTGACAGTCCATAAACTATTAGAATGTTATAATGTTACCGAGGAAGAGAAAGAAGGAGAAAACCCAAGAAATGTACAGGTACTAGAGACTGAAGGGGAGCACGATGTAGTAGGTCCAACACTTGAATCCTACACATATGCAAATCCCTTAATAGTGTGAAAAGTGAACATTAGAAGGGTGGTCTTCCCCTTTTTCCCAAGGAGTCTTCTTTTTTGGAATCATCCTTAGCATATTGATCCTGATGATTTTTATTAGGCTCATTTCCATTGAAAGGAGGTTTGAATCCCTTCTTCCTATGATCATACTTCTCCTTCTTCTTATCCTTCCAAGATTTATGCATGGAATATCTACCCTGGCCTTGCTCATACATGTATTTATCCTTCCTGATAGCCTCGGTCAAGGTCGTGGGCTCATCATACCAAATCTTTTCTTTATAAAAGGTTGGAAGTCCAATAAAAAACCTTTGTATATTTACCTTTTCATCATTTATAAACCCAACATACTTTAACAACCCTAAGAAATTCTTCTCATACTCTGCCATAGTCATGCTTCCCAGCCTGAGTTCAAAGAACTCCTGCATTTTCTTGTCATAAAAATGCTCTGAGAGGTACTCCTTCTGGAAATATTTCTTGGGTTGCTTCCAAGTGATCATATTCTCATTAATATGTTCAACTTGCTTTAGTTGATCCCACCACATTGTGGCTTTCCCATGTAAGTGGTAGGTGGCAATTATGGCTTCTAGATTTGATGAATAGTTGTGCGATTGGAAATATATCTTGAGTCCAAGCAACCATGCTTCAACATCGTCTTCCTTTTCTCTTTCACCATCAAATGATGGTGGCTTGATATTCCTCATCTATCCTTGCAAATTGTCCACCTCAGGTCTCCTTCTTTGGTGTCTGACAGGAGACACCTCTAGACTGCTTAAGGAATATTCAGATGCATACAAATTTCTTATTGAATAAGGAGGTGAGTGGTTTCTATGAGCTCTGCTAGCACTTATGGAATAACCCACTCTTCCACGATCATCTACTCTTTTATGACACTTGCCTTCTTCCTCTTGCTTTGAGCCATTTTTGGCTTGACTTTGCAACCAATTTAAGCTCTACAACACTCAAGAATTTATCTGAATTTTCTCCCTCATCATCCTCTCGTTGCCTACCTTGTAGATCTTCACTTCTATTTTCAGGCTCTTCACAGTTTCTAGCAATGTTTCTTGCTCCCCTTGGCCCCTGCGTTTGTTAGATTATGTATCTGCATTGCCAATTTTGGTATTTTGTCCTTCGACCTCTTTATCATCGCTGGAGGCTCCCTCGCCTTCTTCCATTTATTCAATACACATTCTGAGTTGATGTGTTTAAATCCCTTAATTCTGCAAAATGTGCAAGTGACCATTTTGTCAGAATTAAGCATATGATGAGCAAAATTTGTCAATAATGCTACAGATCCTTTCAACTCATGAAGAATATATATAAATAACACTTCCATGTTATCCCTGGGTCGATACAAAAATCAATTCTGTGTAGGTTCTTCCTTCAAACCACTTTTCCAAGTGACCACGGCTTGAAACCTCGGGCCAAATCCTTCTTGATGCTTTTCTGTGTTAGAATCACTATATCATAGATCGTGTGTTTTAAAATCGATTGAGGGATTAGATAGGTGATCAATAGGAGCTCTGAGACTCCGACTTCGGGAGTTCTATATTGTCCACACTCTCAACTCCTCTGGAGTTCCAAGTCTCCAGACTGCAGGATTTGTTTCCACGTATCATGCCCTGATCAACGGCTAGGATTTCCTTCGCAGCTCCGGGATTGGGGGTTTCCAAAGTGCCTCTCCACAAATCTCCCGGAGTGCCAAAATATCATAGGTCCTCTCCTTTTTCAATGTATCACCTCCCGATCAATGGTGGATATTAAATTTGGCCTTTGGTAGTTCTCGACCCAAGCAACCTGCATTCAAAATCTTTAGAGTACCAAGTCTTCGGACCTTGGGATATTGTGCCATGTGTCTACTGTAATCAATGGCTGAGATGGAATCTGGACTTCGAGATTACTTGAACCCAAATTCTTATGCCTTGAATCCTCTGGAGTGCCAAGTCTTCGGACTATAGGATCTGCTGCCACGCGTCCTCTCTCGATCAACGGTGAGGATTTACTCTGCTCTTCGGAGCTTCAGGGGTTTCACCTTAATTACACTTCATTCCTTCAAAACACTAACTAGCGAACTCCTGGAGTCTTCGTTAGTAACTAAGCACCAAGGGGTTCCATGTGGCAGAAAATAAGGCACAGACACGTGGCCCTATCTGATGAGTGACATGTGTCATATAATAACTAGCATGAAATATATTTGAAAAACATGAATCACGGTGACACGTGGCAAGCATCAAGTGTTTCCATGTCACTCCAGGTGACATTAGTGAGCCACATCACTCTAGTGCCTCTCAACTTTTGGACTTCAGAACTTTGAAGCTTTGGGAGACTTCTCAACACTACAAAACAAATCCCCCGAACGTTGAACTCCCGAATATGTTGATCTGCAGACACGTCTCCTCAAACATGAACGATCTAGATTTACTCTGGGGTTCGGGACTTTGAAGGTTTTTTATGTTGAACAACACCACACCCCTAGACTATCGAATGCCAAATTTATGAACCCTTGCTAATATTTGGACACGTGTCCCTGAATATGAAGGGTCCATATTTACTCTGAAGTTCGAGACTTTTGAGGTTTTCTATCGATCCCCGACCATCAGTCATCGGGGATCGAAGATTTTCTTTGTCCAGGAAAAAGAAAAACTTCACCAGAATCTATCGATCCCCGACCATTGGTCATTGGCGATCGAATATTTTCCTTGATCGATCTTCAACCCTTCACCCAATTCGCCGACCCTAGACCATCGATGATTTTTGTTGGTGAACATCCACACTTAGAAGTTTTTACAAAATCACACATGAATCTGGGCCATTTATCTCTTAGCTAAGATGATCTTGACCGTTGGTTTTCTCCAACTCCCCAAACAACCAAAATGAATAGGAATCGTCAATGTTCCTCATTTTTTGAATCATCGAATCAATCTCAATCGTTGATTTGGTAATGCTGCCAAACTTTGCAAACATTTGAATTTTTAAAATTTTCAAGGATGAATTGGGACCGTTGATCCAAGATAAAAAACGATCTCAACTGTCGATTCTCCAAAATCTGTGCAGCATTACAACGGCCATTAAAACTCAAATTTTCGACCTTCCAAGTCAAATTTGGCTCGAAAACTCTGCAGATCGAATCCATTAACTTCTTAGACAATCTTGGAATCATTCAAACTCAGATCCATTCACGAATTTGGGGGGTTACACTCAAACGCTTCCATTGTTTTCCCCCAAATTCGCACACACACACACACACACACACACACACACACACACACACACACACACACACACACACATATATATATATATATATAATATGCGACAACGAATCTTCCCGATTCACACTTTTTCTTGCCTGTAAGTGTCCAATGTTTGAACCAGAAGCTCTGATACCAATTTGTAACGTCCCCATCCACCCAAGCCGGGAAAGGCCACTACAATTCTTCTCTGTTACCAAACTGTAACATACCCAACCTCCCACAAGACAACATGCCACACAAAAAATGCACCTCTTGGTTGATTTGGAAACTCTGATAACACTTAATTAATAAAGAAGCATGAAATAAATACATGCAATGATTAGGATTCATACCACAACATAAAAAACATGCACAATATATCATGCACAACATTAACTAGCAAGCATGGATATTATAGGTACAATCTCAGGTATAATAATTTGATACGCAACGGAAATAAATACATAAGCAAAGGAAACCATAATAGAAAGAACTCATCTTTTATAAAAGAATACACCAACTGGTTGCATACCAAGGAAGTTCCACCCAACCGTAGACACTGTTTTTCCAAGTCTCAACAACAGTGTCACCCCCAAGCCAGGGCTATGAATCCACAAGGAAGGTTCCAGAGTGTTACTTGGCTTCCCAAACCAGTTAGCACTCAAGCTCTCACATGATTCTCTAGCACTCACAACAATCCAAGTACCCAACTCTCTTCTACCCAACCTACACCACCCAAGAGAATAGACCTCCACCCTTCTCTGCCATGCAGTCCCTCAGGAAGTCCCTCTCCTTCCAGGGCTCCATTGTAATTGGTCCAGAATCTCCATGCTGGGACTCTCAAGACTCGCAGCTATGATCAAAGTTGATCACAGGCCAAGCATCTCAGACATGCAAGCCTCAAATCATGGTTGGAATACACCAACAATCTCTACAAACAACAAAACCGTGGCTGCTATTCATCAGTTCGTCTTCCTTTCCCAAGACAAGACACCAAAATGAGGAAATATGAGTGAGTGAAGGAATGGATGGAGTGTATACTCCACGAGAGAGGATGAACAATGAACAAATCGGGTGAATGAACGCATGAGGCAACCAAAAACAACACCAGAATGGGGACAGGAATGAGAGTATTTTCCAACGGGAGAACCCCATCCACAGACCAGGGACGGGTTTTTGTAATTTGTGGGGATCAAAAACCTCTTGGCCTTCCCCCAAGAGCTCACGTAATTGATCCCCACCCCCATTACACAAAATGGGTAATATAAAATAAATAAGCACTTATCCCCTCAAGCCCCCTCTCTTGTGGAATCATAGTCCTTGTCCGTCTAGCAGCCATCGATGTGTTTATTATTAATAATGATCAAAATATTACATTTCTTAGGCACACTAGCATTTTAATAATTGTTTGGGCACTCTGGCCTCTTGGTGATGTAACAATACATTATTTAATATGGGGGCTCAAAACCCGGGGTGTTACAATGTGGTTTCATTATAAGACCAAGTGACCCTTGATGCATTGCATGATTGTGGGCTCCTAAAATTATTTAGGAGTTAGAACATGTGAAGCTAGAGTATGTTGTAACAGAGTCCTGTAAGCTTATGGGATCTAGATGAGCATTTTTCTCGACTTGGGCATGTGATTGTCCACTTTGATGTTAAGGACATCTATTTCTTGAAAGGTTTATTATCCCAACGATGAGATTCGATAGTTTTGAAGGGAGGTGTAAGAGGTGGGATGCGGGCACAATAGATGAGTATATTGCAGTGCATTGCAGATCAAGGTCTAGAAAGGGAAACGACTAGTTACAAATAAAGGTGTGTAGTAGTTACCACCGATGACTATCTTATTGACCATTACTCAGGTATTGGGGTCAACTACACCACATATTACTTCATTTTCACATCTGCACTATGATTTAGAGTGTCTTTGGCCTACAATATATGATTGGTGGTCTAGCTTAGTGGTCAACATGAGGTACTAATTGACTAAATGCAGGACTAAGAAACACAAATAGTCTGGTTATAGTTATATCCTTTGTTTGTTCTTTCTAGAGAGGGTTCCAATTATGTGGCCCCACATATTATCTCCATTAATTGGGTATATAAATCCCAAGATGCAGAGGTGGATAAATTGCATGGCTCACCTTAGAGGTGGTCCTCCCATGAACATGTTTGGGTAGGATTTCTTTAACTAGTGGGATGAGCAGAGATGGAGGAATATCCCTATGCTAACATAAAATTTTGACATGATCTTAACCTTGTGCTACCTCCAAAATCCTAGTGTCCTCGTGTAAACAAGATTTTTGAACATTTTATGGCCCTAAAAGGCTATTTTACGACCTTTATCGTGACCAAAACCCCTTACGACTTGCATTTTATGCATTAAAATTGATAGAGTTTTATATCGGTGTTTTAACCTCTAGATTAGTTGAAATTTCATCCGATCATTGGGGCACATATTAACATATTAACTCTAATGCATAAAATGGAGTGATATTAAACTTTGGTTCAAGTAAAATTTAGAATTGTCTTTGATGGAAAGATCAAACCACCTTCGATAACCATTTTATCGCGATTTCAAACTTTCATGTGTTGGGGTGAAATTAAAGTTTTGTCATGCTCTAATTATCAAGATTTATCATTTGACTTGATATATCATGCAAATATCAAGAAAATCTTACAACACTCCTTGTTCAAAATTTTGTAAAGCTCAAATTATCATCAGAGCTTTCATACATGAAATGAATAAAGTGATTTTATCGCTAGCTATTTCATTTTTTGCCTATGATAAAAAGTGCTTTTAGTTCTCCAATCCACCAAAGTTCAAATATTTCTTTGATGACTGTTTCAATACATTGCATCACCATTAATTCACTGTAAATTTGTAAATTAGTTGATGGAATGTCCCATTGGCTTGACTATGAAAATCTTATGAAATCTGATTTTAATGTGTGCTCATTTAAGTCATCATAATTAAGATTTCAACAATTTCCTATAAGATTGATTGATTTCACTGGGTTTGTATTCATCAGGTTTAAGTTAAAATTTTGATTATCTGAGAGTGTTCATATCATGTGTTGTTGTTGGGATTTGTTTGAATTTATGTCCTCGATGCATAGGGTTTCTTGCACTATCTAAGTGATGCATCCAGTTTTAATATACAACATTCCGCTTGCAATTCTTGGATAGTTGATTGATTGTATGTCTTTGAAAAAGTTTCGAGACTATTTGAATTGTAAGTATGGAACAATTTAAATTGAACTAATAAGGTATTCTTCATGAAACTCTCTTTTTCAAGTTTTCCTAAAATCAATAATGTTTACATGCATAAATTTTGATTAAGCTGAAAGAGTGTGTTCTATTTTATAAGAATGATTTTTCTCAATAAATTTGAAACTGCTAAAATATATGGAAGTTGGATAAAACCAAGTTTATAATGTTAATTACATTTTGTTTTCTTAGATATAATTACTCCATGGAGATCCTCTTCTAGAACCCCTAAAAAATCTCCCAAGGGAAAGCAACCCATGATTGAAACCATGGAGCATGTGTTCGACAAAACAAGGTATTTCCACATAGGATGAACACCTTAAGCAACCACTCATATAACTGGATGAAATATTAGTACATTGATGTATTATGTGGTTAAAACTCTTGAAAATGGAAAAATTACATGGCCCTATCCAACATGGCCACTTGAGGCAATTTATTAATGAAAAATTTAAAATGTATGCATAAGAGTTTTTCACAATTAGTCATTAGAAAATGACCCTCCATGCTCTTTAAATAGAGATCATGGACCAATCGGGCGTTAATCCATGGATCAATAACTGTTAGTATTGAGAATAATATGAGTTATCAGATCACTCTATGTCTAGAACATATCGTGACCATTTGATTACATTACTACAAATGCATACTAAATAAACACACTTTTACCTAAAGACACATTAGACAAGGTTGATATTAACTAACTCCTAAGTGTCTAAATATCATAACATCCCCCCTTAAGAACAACTTGGGATAGGATTGAATAATTGACAAAGGTGATACAATAAGAGCAGGAAGGAAGCATTAGAGCATATCCCCCCTTAATGACAACTTCCTAAACACCTAACA
>ML822080.1:72953-97406 GCA_009831015.1 Picea engelmannii | reverse complement strand
CTCTCTCTCTTTTCTTCCATTTCTTCTCGTCCTCACACTCCCACATCTAGTTTATTTCTTATATTTTCTCTTAACCAACAATCTTGTGACACATGTCAAACAAATATACCATGACACATGAAAACCAGATAGATCATGACATGTGGTAGTATGAAATCACACCATATGGTAGACCTGATATCCAATCACACGAGGACACATGCCATCCAATGGGAGTGTGACATGTGTTGAAGAATCATGTGATGACATGTGGAAACTTATGGTACCCAATGACACTGTGAAATGTGGTGATGATGTGGATGTTGACTCACTGTTGACTGGCCTATGACTCACTATTGACTCATTGTTGACTGGGTTCTTGGTGGATGATGACTAGGAAGTCAAAATTTTAATTAATTCATTAATTTTCTAAGTTTTGTGCCTCCGCATCTCTATAGTCTCCTTATGTTCCACATGAAAGGCATGGAGCCTTTTTCTATATAAAAATTTCAACACTCGCGACCACAAATTCATGTGGGATATATATTTTGAGAAAATCTCAAATTTCTAATGGAGTAAAAAAATTTAAATCAAGGGTTATAATTAACCCATGAGATTTTATGAACGGATGTTGAAAATCCATTTTTCAAGAGTCATAACTTGAGATCTGGTAGTCAGATTTGGAAAAATGTATTGATCCACATTCATGATCAATGTAGTGTTTCATTTAACCAATGATAGGATTTTCCTTGACTTTTCTTTTGTTTGTTTTTCTTTATTTTATTGTTCTTTAATATCAAAACTTTTCCAACACTTATCCAATTCTCAAGTAATGCGAAGTGTGGGTAGAAAAAGTCTTGAATCCGCATGTTTGTAGGTCCACAAGTCTGCATTCATGTGTTATATATTTTTCACCTCTTATCTCTGCATCCTACACAATGCAATTTCACCTTTTTATACTTGGTCATTTCTTGGAATGCGAATGTAGAGCTACAAGCCGCTCGTTAACATTTTTCCTTGATTCCCCAGGTCCTTAGGTCCAAACTCATCTGAAGTCACTTTTCAACACTTAGTCAATTTTCATAAAAAAGTGGATGCATAGCTACTCACTACACAATGAACATCTTCTAGTCCCTAGGTCCACAAGTCTGCAAGTTTGCATTGTCCAAAACAAAATTTTTCAATACTTAACTTTATTTTCAATATTGGTGTGTACCTTCTTACCCTTCCTCATATCCGCACGTCCACAGGTCCACAAGTCCACTTTTTTGTGTTATACAATTTTGACTTCCCATTCCTCGTTTTTCCCTCTCATACTTAAACATTTTTCTTCTGCCACAACATCACATCACCACTTACCATCACATTTATTTTCCCCATCACATCACCACTTACCATCACATTTATTCTCCCCACCACATAAACTATCACTTGTGTAAGCATAATTTCATTATTAAATTCACTAAAAATTCATTAAAGATTGCAATAAATCCAAATATCATGTAAGCCAACAATATTAAAAGAAATATTTATGATTGATTGAGTTATTAGGACAATGCATGGTGAAAATAAATAAAATCAAGTATGCCAAGTTGTAAGTATTGACAATAATGCCACCTTTTTTCAAAAGAAGAAAAGAATGTCAAGTAAGAAAAAGGAACTGTATTGCAGAGATATAGTAAACACACTTGGGTGTGAGGATCAAGAGTTCCAGTGGTCGATAGAATACAATTAGTACAAGACTCTTTTTCCAACTGAGAAGAAAATGAACTTAATTTGGACCTTAGGAATAACATTAGTAAGTTGTGTTTTGGAAGTGACAGACTTTAAAGAGATTGCTCAATGGTGCACAAACAAGTTCATTTCTGAGAAGAGAATAATTCAATTGCAAGGACATGAACCCATCTCTCTAGCTCCTTCAACATTCTCCAAAATGATACGAATCCCTACACCTACCTTGTGATTAAAAAATGAAGAGGCCGACGGATTTCTGAAGTTGCATAAAGGAGGAGATGGGTTTCTAAGAAATTATTTGGAGGACCCAACCAATAACCCCAATGCTTCCAGGATTGAGGTAACTTCATTAAAATACTTGTACAAAAATTTACATGGCTGTTCACCACATCATCAGTCTGAAATCTACTGTGTTTATACCAAGAAATGTTATATATTCCCTACGCTTTTCTTTTCATTAAAATTCTATTATTGATTGAGGTTATCTCATTTCAATTGAAATTTCTTTCCAATTGAATAACCTAAAAAATACTTGCAAGTTTTATATGACTTCTTACCTCATTTTCTCTATCACTTATGGAAATGTATTTGAAGACTTGCCAAGGGAAAAACATGTTGATTTTAAGTTGGAGTGAATTTATGCATGGTATTCGGTCGTATACAGGCATACAACTCAATACAATTTTTACCTAGTTCATAACAACATGATTTTAGAATTTAAAAAGATGATTTGTGGTCATAGTACATCGAGATTATCTCTAGAAGAACCTACATTTCTCTCTAGGAAAGGAGCTTATGAAATTTCTGAAAAAATCGTTGTTATTAAGTTGTTTGTTAGTGAGGATAAACTTTTTCTTTTACCATTCCAAGTATCAGATAAAATCTTTGTCGAGGAAATGTGTAGAAAATACAAGTCTTGGGCCCATTTCTTCTATGATAAGAGGAAAAACCAATTCATACCGCTACCATGGAAAATTGGGGAATTTACTATGAAGCATATAACCCACCTTGATGAATTGGAAGTACATCATGAACACCTGGGCTTAAAGGAAGATAAATTTGTTGAGGTTTTTGACCCAAATAACAAATTTATTGCACATATGGAATTGGTAGGGAATTTTTAACATTTCACTAAATTTGAACAGTTTGACAAGGCTGGTGGAGATAATTTAGATCTCCATGAAATCACGACATACCAAGTTTTAAATGACATGGGAGAAATAAATAGCACCATTGAAGGTAAAAAACAACATGGTAGGGAAGTGACGAATCAAAAACCTAATGTGCCAATAACATCACAAAGGACTACTCCATTGAGAACAAAGAACAAAACCAATAGAATGGAGACGAGAAAAGCATCAGTTGGAGGGTCAGAAAATGATGGAGATAAATACCCACCTAGAAAAAATATCGAAAAATCTCATATTGCATATACTTATCTGAAAAGAAAAAGGAATACATCATCAACAAGGTTAAGCATACCTAAAGTCCAAGAGAGTCCACACACAATGGATATAGATGAGCTCATTGAAGAACCTAGTTGGCCTGCATAAGATTATTGGAAACTAGGGAAATCATTGATGTTATGATTATCCAAGATCCCAAAATATTTGAGGAAGAGTCCGTTACTTTGCACCATGTGGCCTACAATCGTGAGACTAAGAAATTATTATTTTAAAAATTCAATACTAAAAATAAAAGGTCATCAGAAATATGGAAATATTCAATTAACTTTGATGGAGTTGCACCATAAAAAATTGCATAATTCCATGGAGGAACGAGAGAAGCTTTGAAGCAATCTATTGATAATATGAAAAAGAAAATTATGAGTTGAAAAGGAGGATAAAGAGTTAGACTTGGAAAATGATGAAGTATTTTTCAAAGAAGTTGTGAATACATTTCCATTTAAATTCTAGAGATAAAGTGAATCTCATAGAAAAGAATAAAAAATTCCTTCAACATACTGGATGAAGAAGATCAATTCACGTTGGATATGAAGAACTAAAGAATTAAAATGAACGATAAATGAAACTGATGTCTTGATAAATAAAAAGAGTGATTTGTTTCTTGAACTTGTGGATCTTACAAAGGAAGTTAATGGTCCCAATTTATTGATTGATACCTTGATTTTATCAAAAGAATCTTTAATGGGATAACTTAATGCATTACAAGTTGCATGGGCAAATGAATTTACCGAAACTATAGACTTTTTGAAGAGGAAGTTGAAAAATGGTTAGTTTGGTATATCAACATGAATGATGAAGTTGATTACACGTTGCATCAATTGGATATGGATATGAGGGAATTTTAAAATCAATTATTTGAAATTAAAACTAAACATGAAATTATTGTAGCACCTCCAAGTGAGTATATTGAGGAGGGTTGAAAAACAAAATAATTAGAATTGTCGAACCGGAAAATCAAGAATAATTTGTAGCGGTTATGCCACATCAACCACAACATGCACCTTTAAAAAATATAGCTTCAAGAAAGTGATGGATTACTAGAACTTTCCATCACAGTGAGTCAAGTAGCAAGGTTGTTTCCCCTCCTTTCTCTATTTTCTTCTACAATCATTTGTCATATTGCCTTCTATTTCTTAGTATCATGTGAAAACCAAGATGACCCTTGATTGTTTTCCTTTTATCTTCTAGGTATTTTCATTTTATAGTCCACGGGAGCCAATACCAGTCCTCTTTGAAGGGCGAACATATATTTTTTCTTTAAAGACATTTTGTTTGTATTTAAAGACTTATATTATTTTTGAGACTCTGAGAGAACTACTTGGGATAATTATACATTATTGTATTCTCAAATACTTTGATTTGAATCTTGAGTTTCCAAATTTTTTATCCATCATAATATTTTTGGTGCCTAATGGAATGATCATTTAAATTTCACTTATTTATGTGATCCATCTTTCTGATCTCTTTACTATGGATATTTTTTATTGTCTTGATGAATGTTGTGATGGAAGTGTTAACTTCTCATTGATCATACTCATTTGGTTTATCTACATTGTGAATATTGTATATATATATATGGTTTTCTTTTATAAATACCTGGTCCCAATCTCAGGTATGATTTTGAATGTGAATATTAGATTTTAGAAAGTCTGTTCTGTTGATTAATTGGGTTGGTTGTCATTGATGTCGACCCTTGAAGAAAGTTCGGTAGAAAATTCCGGTAGCACAAATGTTTGGGTAATGGACCCAAGTTTTTTTTATGGATAATGGTATGAGTTTTGATATATTTGCAGGTAAGATTATTCTATATGGATATTACATGTCATGCCATTTCTGGTAGTATGTGGAATGTCACATGACTCCTCACGGCTAGAGAGTTAAGGCCATATGAAGTTGGAGAACCCTCATGAGTCATCTAGAAGCCCCAAAAGGTCAAAGTTGTCAAAGTGTTTGCAAAAGAAATTATTTAAATAATAAATTTAATGGAGAACTCCCTAAAATAAGGAAAGTGGGATGCTACATGAAAGTATAAATAAGAGGCAAGGCTCTCTCATTTAATCACACTTGAAGTTATTGAATATCATTGAATATCTATTTTATGAAAGGTTATTTGGGCAGGTATTAATGATAGATAAAAGTGTGGCAGAAAAAGTGCAGAAGAGAAAAAGTGTGGCAGGAAAATTGTGACAAAAAAATCGCGGTAGAAAAAATGCGACAGAAAACGTGCGGCAGAAAAATCGCGACAGAAAAAGTGCGGCAGAAAAATCATGGCAAAAAGTGTGGCAGAAAAATCATGGGAGAAACATGGTTGGGGTCTATTTATGAGAGATATGATACATCTCATTTGAGGTATGTTTTGTGATCTAGGTTTTAGCTCTTGATATGGTATTGGCTATTCAATATTGCTGCATATATCAGATTTGTTGAGGGACACAGTTGGTATTTGGCATATGGGTATTGGTCTTTTGGCTGTGATGTGTTTCTGAAGTTGTTGGTTTAGCTTAAGGTTACATAACAGTGAGGTTGTGGCAGATGGTTTTATGTAATGGTTTATGGATAGAGTGATGAATTGTTAGATAACGTTTGATGGTTATATTGGTGTATGACTTTGGTATATGGTTGAGGTACATGTTGGGTACATGGTTGAGACAAGTAGTTGATGATTTGGCACATACATGAGGTGTATAGTTGATTATTTGACACATACATGAGGTGTATAGTTGATGATTTGACACATACATGAGGTGTATAGTTGATTATGTTGGTACATCTTGATGAGTCAAGGTTGATGCATGGTACATGTTGGTTCAGGTTATTGGTACATGTTGTTTGGTGTAGGTTGATTGGTATATGTTTTTACAAGTTATTGGTACAGGTTGATAGTGACAGGTTGACAATGGCAGTGGTTGATTCAGTGAAAGTGACAATTTTTCTATATTTGGCATTAATATTTCAGGGCAGTTGGACGGGGCAAGGATAGTTGGTTGTAGACACCTTCTGGTTGTAGTCAGATAACTTAGGGGGTTGTAGCCTCCTCCTGGTTGTAGCCAGAGAATTGGGGAGTTGGAGCTTCCCTTAGGTTGTAACCTGAGAAACTAGGGGGTTGGAGCCTCCTTCCAGTTGCAGCTGGAAAACAAAGGAAGTTGGTGCTTCCAATGATGTAATTCTTCAAGACATATAAAAAAAGCATTATTTGATTTTCTCCCGCTTTGGGTTTCCACGTAAAACACTATTGTAATGTGTATGTGTATGGTTGCTCATTTGTTCATTTTTTATTTACTCTACAATTACTTAATGATAATGCTACACTGATATAACACTTTCATTATATGGTTAAAAATGATAAAATTTCTGTATTACTGATTCACCCCCTCTCTCAGTAATCCAACAATTGGTTTCAGAGAAGGTTCCTTCAGAAATCAGTTTAACCACTGAAAGGTAGATCGTGGAGAGTAAAAACATGTATAAAAATGGAATACCACAATTTGATGGACATAGGTATGCATTTTGGAGCAGAAGGATGAAAACATATATACATGCATAGGGATTTGAAATTTGGAAATCATTTATAGATGGATACAAAGAACCAACAGTTATGTCGACAAACGAAAGAGAAATAAAACTTAGGCAAAATAATTCTAAATCCACAAATGCACTTCTGAATGGTCTTTGTGAATCAATTTAAACCAAAGTTATACATTGTAAATCCGCTAAAAAGATTTGGGACAAGCTTCCAAATATTTATGAAGGAGATTCAAAAGTCAAAGCAACAAAGCTTCAAACTTACAGAGGTTAGTTCGAACAACTAAAGATGAAGGAATATGAGGATATTGCATCTTACTTCTTATGAATTGATGAAACAATAAATGCAATCATAGGATTGGGAGAAGAAATTAAAGAATTTGTAATTTTTCAAAAGGTACTAATATCTCTCCCTATGAGATTTGATCCTAAGATATCAACAATAGAAGAAAGAGCAGATCTAGACTCAATAAGAATGGATGAACTAAATGGAATCTTCACAACATATAAAATGAGAACTAGATATGAAAATCTAGATATAAAAGAAGAAGTTTTCAAAGCATCCAAAAGGTCAAAGAAAAAGGAAGAAGAACATAGAAGCAACAGTAACATCTCGGAAGATGATGAAGAAATGGACAACTTTGTCAGAAGATTGAACAAGGGAACCAACGACATATATAAAGGTAAGTTTCCTTTGATTTGTTTTAATTGTGATGGTATTGGTCATTTTGCTAACAAATGTCCTCATAAGAAAAAGAAGAGTAATGATGAATATTACTCAAATAGAAAACAAACATATAAAGGCAAAAGAACCACAAAGAAAGTTTTCAAGAAAAGCTTGTGCACCAAAGAATAAATCTCATCATCAAATGAAGATGAAGTCAGTGACAGTGAGACAGAAAGAGTTATATTCATGGCAGTAGAAGACTCTAACAAATAAGACACCGAAGAAGAATATGAAGAGGAAGACGTTGACTACTGAGAAGAATTATTGTGTTCCATAGAATTTATAATAAGAGAAAAGAAGAAAAAGAAGAAGCTACAAGTGGAACTAGACAAGAAAGAAGACACTCAGGAACTAGAAAAAATGATCACAAATTTGAAGGTTCAAATATAAGAAGATAAAAGAGTTGAAGAAGCACTCAAAGAACAACTAGAACAAAGAGACAAAATCATTGGAAATTTGGAAGAAAATATTGTCACATTAAGAAAGGATCTTCAGAAGAAAAATATGCATAACAGCTCAAAAGTTTTGGCTGACATCATCAACAGTAAAAAACCTCATCATGACAAGTCCGAACTTGGATACAATAAGACAGAAAAGGGATCAACCTCCAAAACAACAAAGAAATAAACATATCCAAAAAGCTATGCATAAACAATCAAAGGGGATAGGAAGATCTACAAGGAAGATTATAGGGACACTCCTCCATCGAGAATATTCAGATTTCATAATCAAGAATCAACAGATAGGCCTCAAGAAGAAGAAGGATTCGGAAGAGCAACTCCTTTCATAAGATCTTCAACTCCCAGGTATCAAACTATTTGTTTTGGTTTATGTTATGCATGCAATAATTTTGAACATAAGGCTATATGAATTGCAAAGCTAACATCAGGAACATAAACAAATTTGAAAGTCATACACAAAAGGGTTATCCAAGAAGGCCTAGTGAAACACAGAGAAGAAGTTACAACATGTTTGAATCATTGAGCACTGAAGTGGAATGATACAAGTGTAACAACTTTGGACACATGGCCAAAGATTGCAGAATGACGGTTACTCCTAGA
Organism: Picea engelmannii; assembly: GCA_009831015.1. NCBI lineage: Eukaryota > Viridiplantae > Streptophyta > Pinopsida > Pinales > Pinaceae > Picea > Picea engelmannii. The sequence goes on along the minus strand of ML822080.1, from coordinate 88,917 downwards.
GAACCACAACAGAACAACAATAGTCATAGACAAGAACCTCAGAAGAGAACATGGATAAGAAAGAAGAATCAATATAGAAATGAATAATGCACACTCGCTCAACAAGCTAAGAAGAAGAAACACGGTTAGCATGTTGACAATGGTTGTTCAAAACACATGAAAAGTAATAAAGACATATTTCTTACATTAATAAAAGAAAGAGATGGATTAGTCTCATTCAGAAATGATGATTCAACTAAAATCATTGGAAAAGACACAGTCATAATTGGAAATAAGAATACCAAGGCATAAAATGTTCTACTAGTAGAAGATATGAAACATAATTTTCTAAGTGTGAGTCAAATGTGTGACCAAGGTCATAAAGTTACTTTCGATTCACAAAAGTGCGAGATAATAAAAGAAGGTTCAGGAAAATTGATTGCAACAACTACAAGAACTTCAAGCAACATATATGTACTAAGTGAAATTGGAAATGAAAGTGTTGTATAGGAAAATAAGATGAAAGTTGGCTATGGCATAGAAGAATGGGTCACATACACTTTGATAACCTTGTCAAATTCAACAAAAAGGAAGTATTTAGAGAAATGCCCTAGATTATGAATCCAACCAACACTTTATGCAAGCATTGTCAACAAGGAAAGAAAACAAAGACCATGTTTAAATCAAAAGAATATTCAACGACAAGACCCCTGGAAATTGTACATACTGATCTAGTTGGACCAACTACAAAAAAGGGTTTAAAAGGTGAGAAATAATTTATGTTATTAGTTGATGATTATACAAGAATGACTACAATTTTATTTCTTAGGAATAAGTCAGAAGCTTTTGAAAACTTCAAGGTCTACAAGGAAATGGCTGAAAATGAAATGGATTCAAAAATCAAATGTTTGAGATATGATAATGGAGGAGAGTTCAATTCAAAATAATTTATGGACTACTACAACATGCATGGAATAAAAAGGAAATTCTTTGTTACTAGGACACCTCAACAGAATGGAGTTGTTGAAAGAAAGAATAGGATAATACAGGAAATGGATCGAACAATGTTAATGGATTCCAAATTGACAGATATATTTTGGACACATGTAGTGCATACAATGGTTCACATTCGAAACAAAGTAATGCTCAGAAAAAACAATGATAAAACTCCCTACGAGTTATGGAAAGGAAGACCAGGAAATGTGAAGCACTTCAGAGTATTTGGAAGCAAATATTACATCAAAAGAGAAGATGGAAGAATGGGAAAGTTTGACTCTTGTGTGGACAAATGAGTACTTGTTGGTTACTCAAGTACAAGGAAAGAATACAAGTGTTACAATTTAAAGTTGAAAAACGTTGTGGAAAACATCATTGTAACAATTGATGAAACAGGTGGAGGTGAATTAAAGGAGGAAGAAAATGAATCAATGGAAAACATTTACGAAGAAGAAGAAGAAGATGAAGAAGAAGTAGAAGGGGAAGATGAAGAGGATCAGATAAAAGTAGAAGAGTATGTTCAACAAGTGCCTCCAAAGACACCTAGCAAACGAGTACTAAAGAACCATCCTTCAGATTAGATTATCGAAAAAAAGATGCATGAGTTGAGACTAGAAGAAGAATCCTTTCACTAGAACAAATGCACCTAACACTCTCATATATGATTGAACCAAAAAGTTTTGAAGATGCCAGCAAGGATGAATTTTGGAATAAGGCCATGGATGAAGAATTGTATCAAATAAAGAAGAATGACACTTGGGAATTGGTTCCAAGACCAAAGAATAAGAATGTGATTGGCACAAAGTGGGTATTCAGAAATAAATTGAATGAAGTTGGAAAGGTTACAAGGAACAAAGCTAGATTGACATGTAAAGGATATGCACAGGTTGAAGGAATTGACTTTGAAGAGACATTTGCTCCAGTTTCCAGAATGGAAGCAATCTAATTGCTCCTAGATTATGCATGCTCCAAGAATACTAAAGTGTATAATATGGACGTGAAATCATCTTTTCTGAATGGGGAACTTGAAGAAGAAGTCTACATTGAACAACTAGAAGGGTTTTAGTTGTCAGAGAATGTAGATTATGTGTGTAAATTGATGAAGGCCTTGTATGGTCTAAAACAGGCTCCTAGAGCATGGTACTCTAGACTAGATAAATATATACAACAGGAAGGGTTCAGAAAAGGAAGTGCAGACAAAAACCTCTATATCAAGGTAAATCAAGATAGTATTTTATTAATTGAAGTTTATGTTGATGATATTATGTTTGGAATTACTGATGATAGGTTAAGCCAGAAATTTGAAAAGGATATGCAAAATGAATTTGAAATGTCATTACTTGGAGAAATATCCTTCTTTCTGGGTCTTCAGATACATCAAAGCAACCAAGGAATTTTTATTTCTCAAACTAAGTATATCAAAGAAATGCTAAAGAGGTTCAGAATGGAAGATTGCAAACGAGTTACCACTCCTATGCAAACCAATTGCAAGTTGAGCAAAGATGATGGTTCATAATCTATAGACCAGAGGAAACACATGTCAATGATTGGTAGCTTACTATATGTGACAAAATCCAGACCATATGCAATGCAGACAGTTGGTCAGGTGGCATGATTTCAAGCAACACCAAAGGAATCACATGTATTAACAGTGAATAGGATTTTCAGATATCTCATCTGTATTAACAGTGAAGAGTTTGTATTATGGTATCCAAAAATAAAGGATCTATCACTTATTGCCTACACAGATGCAGATTGGGTAGGTTTCATTAATGACCAACGAAGAACCAGTGGAGAAGCATTCTACTTGGGTGAGTGTTTAGTATCATGGTTAAGAAAGAAACAATCATTAGTATCCTTAACTATATCCAAGGTAGAGTATATTGTAGCAACAACACATTGTACACAGGTTCTATGGATGAAACACAGTCTGACAGATATATAGGTTGAATATGATGATACCATTCCAATCTATTTTGATAATCCAAGCACCATCAGTATACCAAAGAACCCGATGATGCACTCCAAGAAGAAGCACATTCCAATAAAGTATCACTTTCTACGGGAATAGGTTGCAGAGAAGAACATCAAAGTTGAATATGTGGGCAAAAAAGAACAAGTGGAAGACATATTTACAAAACCTCTTCCACGGGAAGCCTTTGAATATCTTTGCCAAAGACTCAGAGGAATTTATACTCCAAAATGAATGATTTTGAATGCTTATCTTATATGTCTTAGATTTACACGAGGAAGCACCATAAAGAGGAAAATTCAGGTTGGGAGATCAGTTTGAGGAAGAGTTCAGTTAGGGGGAGTATCCCCAAGGACAGTTTAGTTAGGGGGACCATCCTAGGATGGAAAGATACCTTTTCCATTGATGACAAAGGAGGAGAGATTTATGAGATGCAGAACATAGAGGCATCGTTCCAGTGGGAGCGATGGTTAGAGGGGGAGCATGAGTGATATGACTTCAGTGTTTCATGACATGACTTCAATATTGCATCAGAGTGTTTCCATCAATTCCAAAGGGGGAGATTGTTTTTTAATTGGGTTGTTTGTCATTGATGTCAACCCTTGAAGAAAATCCAGTAGCGAATTTTGGTATCACAAAGGTTTGGGTAATGGAACCAAGTTTGTTTGATGGATAATGGTATGTGTTTTGATGTATTTGTAGGTAATACTATTCTATATGGGAAATACATGCCACGCCATTTCTGGTGGTATGTGGAACGTCACATAACTCCTCACAATTAGCGATTTATGGCCATGTGAAGTTGGAGAACCCTCACGAGTCATCTAGAAGCCCCAAAAGGTCAAATTAGTCAAAGTGTTTGCAAAAGAAATTATTTAAATAATAAAGTTAATGGAGAACTCCCTAAAATAAGGAAAGTGGGATGCTACATGAAAGTATAAATAAGAGGAAAGGATCTCTCATTTAATCACACTTGAACCTATTGAATATCATTGAATATATATTTTGTGAAAGGTTATTTGGGAATGTATTGTTCATAGACAAAAGTGTGGTAGGAAAAGTGCGGCAGGAAAGGTGCAGCAGAAAAAGTTGGGCAGAAAAAGTGTGGTAGGAAAACTGCGGCAAAAAAGGTGTAGAAGAAAAAGTGCGACAAAAAAATCATGGTAGAAAAATCGCGGCAGAAAAAGTGTGATAGAAAAATCACGGCAGAAAAAGTGCGATAGAAAAATCACGACAGAAAAATCACGGCAGAAAAAGTGCGAAAGAAAAAGTGCGACAGAAAAATCGCGGCAACAACATGGTTGGGGTCTATTTATGAGAGATATAACACATCTTGTTTGAGGTATGTTTTGTGAGAAAGGTTTTAGCTCTTGAGATGGTATTGGATGTTCAGTATTGCTGCATATATCATATTTGTTGAGGGATACAATTGATATTTTGTTGTTGGTATTTGGCATATGGGTATTGGTATTTTGGTTGTGATGTGTTGCTGAAGTTGTTGGTTTAGCTTGAGGCTACATAACAATGAGGTTGTGGAACATGGTTTGATGTAATGGTTTATGGATAGAGTGATGAATTGTTAGATAACTTTTGATGGTTTTATTGGTGTATGTCTTTGGTATATGGTTGAGGTACATGGTTGAGACAAGTACTTGATGAGTTGGCACATACATGAGGTGTATAGTTGATGAGTTGGAACATACGTGAGGTTTATAGTTGATGATGTTGGTACATCTTGATGAGTCAAGGTTGATGCATGGTTGATGCATGTTACATGTTGGTTCAGGTTATTGGTACAAGTTGCTTGGTGCAGGTTGATTGGTACAGGTTGTTACAGGTTATTGGTACAGGTTGACGATGATAGGTTGACAATGACAGGTTGACTATGGCAGTGGTTGATTCAGTGACAGTGACATGTTTTCTACATTTGACATTTATATTTCAGGGCAGTTGGATGGGGCAAGGATAGGTGGTTGTAGCCGAAGAACTTAGGGGGTTGTTTCCTCCTTCTCGTTTTCGCCAGATAATTGGGGAGTTAGAGCTTACCTCAGGTTGTAGCTTGAGAAACTAGGGGGTTGGAGCTTCCTTCCAGTTATAGCTACAAAAAAAGGAAGTTGGTGCTTCCAATGAATGTAATTCTTCAAGACATACAAGAAAAAACATTCTGTGTTTCTCTCCCGCTTTGGGTTTCCACGTAAAAAACTGGTGTACTTTGTATGTGTATGATTGTTCATTTGTTCATTGTTTATTTACTCTGCAATTATTGGATGATAATGCTACATTGATATAACACTTGCATTATATGGTTAAAAAGGATTAAATTTCTCTATTACTGATTCACCCCCCCTCTAAGTAATCGAACATGGTCCATCTCATATTTTGTTTTATTTTTGTTCATAAGTTCATAATAAATATAGGAGTACCACATCTCAAAAAATGCAAGGGGATTCACATCCTCGTGAGGTTGACCGTAAGACTGTAAAACAATATTTTGTATCAACATTTTGGAGACCATACTAGGGAGAGCAAAATGATGGTTTCGTAGACCAGAATCTAATGACTCAACCTGACCCAAATCAATTGAATTTGTGGATTGGTCTTAGAAATCAACAAATCATATTGCATCATTTGTACAACTTGACAATAACAATAGTTAGAGCCCTATCAGAACTAGAAAGATCTTGGGAAACTCTTTCTCATGAAGAAGAAAAAGAAATCATGAGAAGACAAAGACAAATATATGGAAATTAAAAAAAAAAAATTTCTGGAAACACACAAAGGGTCAATAACAAGCAGTAAAAGTAAACAACCTCAAAATTTTGTATTTGGAGAAATATCTAAGACTGAGATAAGAGAAATTCATAAAATGGATGACATAGAAGAGGGGGGAAATTAAATTCCCAAGAGTCAAGAATACATACATGTTAGCCAAAGAATCCCATGAAGGAGGGTTAGAAATAGCCCACTAAACCTTCTAGGGGAACAACACCAATTACCTACTCTTCCACAAGAATTCTAGCAAGTATTTTCTAGAGATAGAATAATGGACCTAAAGAGACATATGGACCAATTTATATCTACGAGTGAAATATATTTAATAGAACATGATGATGTAATGGTGATATTTTTTTTTTCAAATGTTGATAGGTCCGAACTATGAACGGTACATGTCCCTTCCTTCCTGATCAATTTCATCATTTGATGATTTGGAAGCTATGTTCATGACCATGTACGCACTCCCGATTGCATATCATACATTTCTCACAAAGTTTACCCAAATCCATTTGAAAAAGGGAGAGAGAATCAAATATTTCAACTTGCAAATTTTCAATATGTTGAACCAAATTCTAGAAGAGAAAAAACCAAATAAACTAGCTATACTTGGATTCTATAAGAATGTTATGCCAACCAATGTAAAATATGCTATTGGAGCTACCTGAATAGAAGAACTAAATGAAGCTATGAGTAAAGCAATAGAAATGGAGGAAATTATGATAGAAACAAATGCTGACCTTGAGATTATCCTTGGAAAGGTTCAAATAAAAATGGACAACCTTACTATTACAAATCAAGGAGCATCAACCTTGAAGAATGTGGAAAAATGAGGAATTGGTGGAGGAGTTTTCCAAGGTGTTATCCCAAATGTAAGGAATGATCCAACTATGACCCAAGAAACAAACCAAAGATTGGAAATAGCTCAAATGAATAGGACTATTTGACAAATGCAAAATGATAGAAAAAGATTAAGGATAGCTGAAAACTTCGTTCCAACAGATCAAAACCTAAGAGTTGTTGCTCAAGAAGAAATAATAATTCCTAACCAAGAGAATAGGATAAGAAATGATGGTAGAAATGAAGAGCAAAGACCAAGAGCACCTCGAGTTCCAAATCTCAATGCTCTTGTATTAGAATAAATTGTTGAGAAAGAAAATTTTAAAGATCTTAACCATGAATCAAATCTCATCCAAGATGAAAGTTTAGAATCGGTAAGAACTAATGAAGGGGAATTATATTTCTACATTTTTAATGAACAAGAAGAGTAAGACATTTTGCAAGAAAATTTTGTTCATACAATAACACAAGCCAACAAGTTTAAATCAAAGGAGGTTCCATAAAAGGAAAATACCAAAGAAAGTCAAGCAAAAACATCAAAGCAACAAATTATTGCTAACCAGGCTAAAACTCCACAACCAATTACCTATAATGTAATAGAAGATTGATCTAAACTTATAATCACTTTACCTTTTATGATGGTAGTCAAGATACCACAAGAAAGGGAAAACATGTTAAGAATACTTAATGATATAGATACATGAATGAAGGTTGTAGTTATAAATTCAAAGAAAAAACAAAGCTATTCATCAACTAAACCAAGAGAAAAAGTTCCATCGTTCTATATTACCAAAGAGAATCATGATGTTGTTTTGCACAACTGTTTGATTTATAGTGGGGCTACCAACAACATCATGCCTTTGTTATCCATGAAAGAACTTGGAATGGAATGTATGAGGCACTATGAGATTGGTGAAAGAATTTATGATGTTGACTCAAGAAAATTCGTAGCCTATGGGGAAATCAAATATTTTTTTTCTTGGATAACTGCAACTCTTGATCATATCACAACAATATTTACTATTATAGTGGTAGATCTTCCTCCAACATATGGAGTTGTTCTTGGCAGAGATTGGTGCTCGATGATTGGAGGTTATATAATGAATGATGGAAGTTGTATTATGTAGCCTCACAATAATGGAACAATGGTTAGAGTTCTTAGAGAAGTTATAAAATATGTTTCCTTGAGAAAAAAGAGAATGAATTGATGAGGAATTATCTTGATGCTGGAATGGGAAACTATGTTGTTTTTTATTCAGAACAACTCAACATTTCAAAACAGAAAAATGAGTATCCTTTTCAAGGTTACTAGAAGATTTCCTTTGTTGGTTTATGTTCTAAGTTTGGAAATGGAGTAGTAATCATTTTTAAAATCCTTGAATATATTGTACACCCATATGCAATCAAACTTGAATTTCCATGCAAAAATAAGCATAATATGAAGCACTAATTCAACATATGATTATTTCCCTTCAAACGAAAGTTGAAATCTTGGTGGTCACTGGTGATTCATAATTGATTATCAATCACATCAGGAAGAAATACAAGATCAAAAAGGAAAAGTTAAAATGTTACACAAAAGGGGTGTCAGAGCTCATGGGTTCTTTCAACTATTTTAATATATCTCTTATTCCTAGAGAAAATAATCAATAAGCTGATGCATGGCCGCATTTGCATCCCTACTTAACACAGAGGATTATCAAGGACAAGGTACTTATCACATGAATAATATTTTTTGACCATCAATTCCAGATAATCAAGAATATTTACAAGTGTTTGAAAAACATGAGCATGTGGTAAATTTTCTTACAATTGATGATCCCATAACTAAAGTTGATCCAATATAAGATCACATTTTACAAGGACAAGTCCATGAGCATAGTCATAAACTTTTTCCAAATAATTATATTAGTTTGGAATACCTCTTTACGAGAGATGACCAAATGAAAATTTCAGAACCACTAGAAGAACCCTTTGTTACAAAGGTTCACGAAACATAGAATATAAACATTGTTACTCCTGAATCAACAAAGTATATAAACTTTGGTACCAATTGCACCAAAGAAGGGATTGATCAATATACCCATCCTTTTAAATATTTTCAAGATGTATTTGCATGGAGTTATGATGGCTTGAAATAATATGATAAATCAATATTCCAACATACTATAACTCTGAAAGAAGGATCCAAACCATTCAAACAAAAATTGAGAGTATCAAATCCCAAGATAAAGCCTCTAGTAAAGATATAAATTGAGAAATTAAAGAAAGATGGTATAAATTATCCCATTAGATATTAAGAGTGGCTTTCAAATCTAGTGGTGGTAAGGAAGAATTGGTGAGATCCAATTGTGTGTTAATTTTAGGGATATTAACCTAGTTGGCATAAAATATAACTATCCACTACCTCATATGGAAATGCTTCTTCAACAAGTTACAAGATATGCATTAATGTCTATGTTATATGGGTTTTTGGGGTATAACCAATTGCTTGTGGCAGAAGAAGATAGAACAAACATGACATTTGTAACACCATGGGGAATTTACACATATGTCAAAATGCCATTCGAATTGAAAAATGCAGGTGCCATGTTCCAAAGAGCGATGGATCATGTTTTCAAAGACTTCATTGGAAAATTCATGGCTGATTACCAAGATGATTTAAAAGTTTATTCAAAATCAAGAGTAATACATATTGGACATCTCAAGGATATTTTTGAAATATGCAAAATGTATGGGTTATCATTGAACCTTTTTTTTGTAACAAAAGGAAAATTGTTAGGGCATGTTGTGAGAAAAGAAAGAATATATATTGACCCAGAAAGAATTAGAGCAATAAATGACCTCAATCCTCCCACATAAAAAAAGGGAGTGCAATATTTCTTTGGAAAGATAAATTTTGTTCAAAGGTTTGTTCCCAATAATGATAACATTGTCAACCCTATAAAAACATTTCTAAAGAAAGATCAAAATTTTGAATGGACATCGAAAATCCAAAATGCTTTCACATAAGTTAAGCAAGCCATTAATATTGCCCCTCTACTTGTTAGTCCTGATTTTTACAAAGAATTTATACTGTATTGTTTTTCCTCAAATGAAAGAATTGCCTCTATACTCACTCATAAAAATCATAAGCACGAAGAACTCCCAATTTATTTCATGAGAAAAACACTACATGATTATGAGTTGAATTATTCAATAATTGAAAAAAAAACTCTTTCTCTAGTCAAAGCGATTGTTCATTTCAGAACATATACTTTTTCAACTCATGTTATTTCTTATGTTCCTCATTCACCAATCAAAAATATTTTGAATCAACAACTCAAGGAAGGAAGATGGGCAAACTGGTTGGTCAAAATTCAAGAATGTGACCTAGAAATCAAACCTTTAAAAGCTGTCAAAGGTCAAGCTTTGTGTAAATTCATAACATGGATTGAAACTTTAAGCATTCCTCCCCCCAATGGAATTGGTGTTATAGTCCCCATAACAAGTTTGGAAAATTCTGAATGGTATAAAGATATAATATTTTTTTTTTAAAATATGGTCGATTTCCCCTCGAAATGTCCTCAAAAGAGATAAGAACTTTGGAAATGAAAACAAATAATTATGTTTTAGCATATGGAGTGTTGTTCATGCAAAATTTTGATGGTGTGTTATTAATATTTCTGTATCATTTAAAATCTAAGGAAGTGATTCGAGAATTTCACAATGGGGTTTGTGGATGACATTTTTCACCAGTTGTAACAACCCAAAATATCATTTGAGCTAATTTTTATTGGTCAAATATGTTCAAATATTCTTATGCATTTGTTCGTAAGTGTATCCCATGTTAAATTTTCTGAGGAAAAATGAAAAGAGACACAACTCCATTACAAAAAACCATGGTGGAGAAACCATTTTCTCAATGAGGTCTAGATGTGATTTGTCCAATAAATCCTAAATCAAGCAAAGGTAATTCATATATTATCACAACAATTGACTATTTTACAAAGTGGCAAGAAACAACGGCTCTAAGAAATGTATATTCATAACAATTAATTCATTTCTTGAAAGAAAATATCATGTTCAGGTTTGGTGTACCATAAAATTTTACAATAGATAATGGCTCAATTTTTATTGGATATAAATTCACAAAATTCTTTGGTGAATATGGAATAATCATGGGGAAATCATCTAATTATTATCCTTAGGGAAATGTATTAGCATAATCAAAAAATAAAACATTGATTCGGATCATGAAGAAAAATGTTGAAGCTAACCATAAGAATTGTCATAATAAGTTGATATATGCACTCTCAGAAAGCCATCCAACTCCAAAATATAGTACATGGCATTCTCCATATAATTTGGTATATGAGAGGGAAGCTAGATTACCTTTACATGTTGAATTGAATGCTCTGACATTGATCTTAGATCTTGAAGAAAAAAAATAACGATTGGCAATACAAAGAAGATATAATGAGCTCCCGTAACTAGAAGAATAGAGGGAACAATAAATACTGGTAATAAATAAAAGGAAAGAAGTGGTCAATAATTATTTTGATAAAAGAACAAATTAAAAGGATTTTCAAAAGGATCAATTAGTTTTGTTGTGGAACAAAGCAAAAGAAAAAACAACATCCCATACCAAATTTGAAGTTCTTTTGATTGGTACATATCAAATTGAAACAATAATTGGTTATAATCCATACCTGCTCAAGGACATGAAGGGTATAATTCAGTCATTTCTTTTCAATGGGTAGCATCTGAAACACTTTTTATGTTGCCTCCTCCTTAGTCAAATTTTTCTTTGTACATACTTTTTCCCGATGCTCTTTGTATATACACTTAGGATAATATTTCTTATTTTCTTTGACTTCATTTGGCCCAATGGAAAGGGATTTTGGATCCTCAGTAACTCGCGGGGGGTCCATGTTGCATAGTTATATCCAGATGTTGATCCACATTCGTGATCAACATAGTGTTTTCATTTAACCACTCATAGGATTTTCCTTGACTTTTCTTTTGTTTGTTTTCCTTTATTTTCTTTTTCTTTCATATCAAAAATTTTCCAACAATTAGCCAATTCTCAAGTAATGTGAAGGGGTAGAAAACGTATTGAGTCTTTATGTTTGTAGGTCCACATTCACACACTATACATTTTTCACCTCTTACCTCCTCATCCTCTGCAATGCACTTTCACCTTTTTATACTTAGTCATTTCTTGGAATGCGAATTCGAAGCTACATGCCACCCATTGAAATTTTTCCTTGAGTCCCTAGGTCCACAGGTCCAAAGTGATCCAAGGTCACTTTTCAATACTTAGTCAATTTTCATAAGAAACAGATGCAAAGATACTCACTAAAAAATAACCTTTTCTAGTCCCTAGGTTCACAAGTCCGCAGGTCCACATTCTCCAAAATGATCTTTTTCAATACTTAACCATATTTTTAATCTCGGTGTAGACGTCCTTACCTTTCCTCAGATATTCAAGTCCACAAGTCCAAATTTATGTGTTATCCAATTTGCACTTCCCATTCCTCATTTTTCAGTCTCTACTTAATATTTTTCATCTGCCATGACATCACATCACCACTTACCATCACACTGATTGTTCTTGCCACATAAGTTGTCACTTGTGTAAGCATAATGTTGTCATTAAATTCATGAAACATTCGTTAAAACTTGCAATAAATAAAAATCACATGTAAGCCAATGATATTAAAATAAAGATTTATGATTGATTGAGTTATCGGGATAATGCATGGTGAAAATAAATAAAATAAAATGTGTCAAGCTGTAAATATCAAAAGTAGCACCACCTCTTTTCAAAAGAAGAAAATAATGTCAAGTAAGAAAAAGGAACAGTATTGCAGAGATACTCTAAAAACAATTGGGAATGAGGAAAAGAGTTCCAGTGGTCCAAAGCATACAATTACTACAAGACTCTTTCTCTAGTTGATAAGAAAATGAAATTAATTTGGAACTCAGGAACAATGTTAGCAAGTTGTGTTCTGGAAGTGATAGACTTCAAAGAGATTGTTCAATGGTGAGTAGACAAGTTCATTTCTGAGAAGAGAATAATTCAATTGCAAGGACATCAACCCATATATCTACCTCCTTCAACATTATCCAAAATGACACAACTCCCTACACCTAACTTGCGATTCAAAAATGAAGAGGTTGATGAATTTCTGAAGAAGCATAAATGAAGATATAGGTTTCTAATAAATTATTTGGAGGACCCAATCAATAACCCCAATGCTTCCAGGATTGAGGTATATTGATTAAAATACATGTTCAAATAATTTTCATGGTTGTTCACTATCATTATCGGTCAGGAATATATTTTGTTTATACCAATAAATGTTATATATTCCCTGCACTATGCTTTGCATGAAAAATCCATTATTGACTGAGGTTATATCATTTCAAATGAAATTTATTTCAAATTGAATAACCTAAAATAGACTCGAAATTTTTATATGACTTGTTACCTCATTTTCACCATTGCTTATGACCAAGTATTTGAAGACCTTCCAAGGGAAAAACATGTTGATTTTAAGTTGGATCCAATTTATTCATGGTATTTGGTCCTATACAGGAATGAAGCTCAATACAATTTTTACCTAGTTCATAATTGATTTCATAATTTAAAATGTTGATTTATGGTCATAGTACATCAAGATTATCCCTAGAAGAAACTATCTTTCTCTCCATGAAAGGAGCTTGTGAAATGTTTAGAGAATTTACTATTATTAGGTTGTTTGGTAGTGAGAAGAAACCTTTTATTTTCCCACTCTATGCATCAGATAAAATCTTTGCCGAGGAAATGTGCAGATAATAAAAGACTTGTGATCATTTCTTCCAATATAAGAGGAAAAATAAATTCATACCCCTACCATGGAAATTTGGGGAATTTATTGTGAAATATATAACTCACCTTGATGAATCGACATGACATCATGAACTACTGGGCTTAAAGGAAGCTAAATTTGTTGAGGGTTTTGACCCATATAACAAATTTACTGGACATATGGAATAGGTAGGGTACTCTTCACATTTCACTAAAGTTGAATAGTTTCAGGAGGGTGGTAGAGATAATTTATATCTCCATGAAATTGCGGCATACCAAGTTTCAAATGACACGAGAGAAATAAATAGCACTAATGAAGGTAAAAAATAGCACAACATGGAGGTGATGAATCAAAACCCTAATTCGCCAACAACATCCCAAAGGAGTACTCCATCAAGAAAAATAAATAGAACCAACATAACGGAGAAAAGAAAAGCATCAGCTGGAGGGTCAGACAATGATGCAAATAATGACACACCTAGAAAAAATATCAAAAAATCGCATATTGCATAAAGTTATGTGAAAATAAAAAGGAATAAATCACCAACAATGTTAAGCATACCTGAAGTCTAGGAGAGTCCACAGACAATGGACATAGATGATCTCATTCAAGAAACTAGTTAGTCTACACAATGGACATAGAAGAGCTCATTGAATAATGTCAATGCATGTTGGCTAAGAAGAATTAAAGAATTAAAAGAAATGATAAATGAAACTGATGTCTTGAGAAATAAAAAGAGTGATTTGTTTCTTGAACTTGTGGATCTTACAAAGGAACTTAATGGTCCCAATTTGTTGATGGATACCATGATTTTATCAAAAGAATCATTAATGGGACAAATTAATGCATTAAAATTTTCTTGGGAAAATGAATTTACCAGAACTATAGAATTTTCTGAAGAGGAAGTTGAAAAATGGTTAATTTGGTATATCAACAGGAATGATGAAGTTGAAAACACATTGCATCAATCAGAGATGGATCTAATATAATTTGAAAACCAATTATTTAAAATTAAAACTAAACATGAAATTAATGTAGCACCTTTAAGGGAGTATATTGAGGATTGGTTGAAAAATGAACTAATTAGAATTACCGAATCGAAAAATCAAGAAGCAGTTGTAGCGATTACGCTACCTCAACCACAACATGCACCTTTAAAAGAGATGACTACAAGAAAGTGATGGGTTACTAGAAATTTCCATTAGATTGAGTCAAAGAAACATAGAAGATAAACATTGGTACTCCTGAATCAACAAAGTATATAAACTTTGGTACCAACTGCACCAAAGAAGAGATTGATGAATATACCCATCTTTTTAAATATTTTCAATATGTATTTGCATGGAGTTATGATGATTTGAAATAATATGATAAATTGATATTCCAACATACTATAACTCTGAAAGAAGGATCCAAACCATTCAAACAAAAATTGAGAGTAATAAATCCCAAGATAAAGCCTCTAGTAGAGATATAAATTGAGAAATTAAAGAAAAATGATATAATTTATCCCATTAGATATTAAGATTGGCTTTCAAATCTAGTGGTGGTAAGGAAGAACTAGTGAGATCCAATTGTGTGTTGATTTTAGGGATATTAAATGATTTAGCATAAAATATAACTATCCACTACCTAATATGGAAATGCTTCTTCAACAAGTTACAAGATATGCCTTAATGTCTATGTTATATGGGTTTTCAGGGTATAACCAAGTGCTTGTGGTAGAAGAAGATAGAAAAAAAATGACATTTGTAACACCATGGGGAAATTATGCATATGTCAGAATGCCATTCGAATTGAAAAATGAAGGTGCCACGTTCCAAAGAGCGATGGATCATGTTTTCAAAGACTTCATTGGAAAATTCATGGCTGATTACCAAGATGATTTAAAAGTTTATTCAAAATCAAGAATAATACATATTGGACATCTCAAGAATATTTTTGAAAGATGAAGAATATATGGGTATCATTGAACTTTTTTTTTGTAAGAAAAGGAAAATTTTCGGGGCATTTTGTGAGAAAAGAAATAATATATATTGATCCAGAAAGAATAAGAGCAATAAATGACCTCAATCCTCCCACATAAAAAAAGGGAGTGCAATATTTCTTTGGAAAGATAAATTTTGTTCAAAGGTTTGTTCCCAGTTATGCTACCATTGTCAACCCTATACAAAATTTCTAAAGAAAGATCAAAATTTTGAATGGACATCGAAAATCCAAAATGCTTTCACATAAGTTAAGCAAGCCATTACTACTGCCCCTCTACTTGTTAGTCCTGATTTTTACAAAGAACTTATACTGTATTTTTTTTCCTCGGATGAAAGAATTTCCTCTATACTCACTCATAAAAATAATAAGCATGAAGGACTCCCAATTTCTTTCATGAGAAAAACACTATACGATTATGAGTTGAATTATTCAATAATTGAAAAAAAAAATCTTTCTCTAGTCAAAGCGATTGTTGATTTCAGGACATATACTCTTTCAACTCATGTTATTTCTTATGTTCCTGATTCACCAATCAAAAATATTTTTAATCAACAACTCAAGGAAGGAAGATGGGCAAACT
>ML822080.1:51797-72853 GCA_009831015.1 Picea engelmannii | reverse complement strand
TAGACCAGAATCTAATGACTCAACCTGACCCAAATCAATTGAATTTGTGGATTGGTCTTAGAAATCAACAAATCATATTGCATCATTTGTACAACTTGACAATAACAATAGTTAGAGCCCTATCAGAACTAGAAAGATCTTGGGAAACTCTTTCTCATGAAGAAGAAAAAGAAATCATGAGAAGACAAAGACAAATATATGGAAATTAAAAAAAAAAAATTTCTGGAAACACACAAAGGGTCAATAACAAGCAGTAAAAGTAAACAACCTCAAAATTTTGTATTTGGAGAAATATCTAAGACTGAGATAAGAGAAATTCATAAAATGGATGACATAGAAGAGGGGGGAAATTAAATTCCCAAGAGTCAAGAATACATACATGTTAGCCAAAGAATCCCATGAAGGAGGGTTAGAAATAGCCCACTAAACCTTCTAGGGGAACAACACCAATTACCTACTCTTCCACAAGAATTCTAGCAAGTATTTTCTAGAGATAGAATAATGGACCTAAAGAGACATATGGACCAATTTATATCTACGAGTGAAATATATTTAATAGAACATGATGATGTAATGGTGATATTTTTTTTTTCAAATGTTGATAGGTCCGAACTATGAACGGTACATGTCCCTTCCTTCCTGATCAATTTCATCATTTGATGATTTGGAAGCTATGTTCATGACCATGTACGCACTCCCGATTGCATATCATACATTTCTCACAAAGTTTACCCAAATCCATTTGAAAAAGGGAGAGAGAATCAAATATTTCAACTTGCAAATTTTCAATATGTTGAACCAAATTCTAGAAGAGAAAAAACCAAATAAACTAGCTATACTTGGATTCTATAAGAATGTTATGCCAACCAATGTAAAATATGCTATTGGAGCTACCTGAATAGAAGAACTAAATGAAGCTATGAGTAAAGCAATAGAAATGGAGGAAATTATGATAGAAACAAATGCTGACCTTGAGATTATCCTTGGAAAGGTTCAAATAAAAATGGACAACCTTACTATTACAAATCAAGGAGCATCAACCTTGAAGAATGTGGAAAAATGAGGAATTGGTGGAGGAGTTTTCCAAGGTGTTATCCCAAATGTAAGGAATGATCCAACTATGACCCAAGAAACAAACCAAAGATTGGAAATAGCTCAAATGAATAGGACTATTTGACAAATGCAAAATGATAGAAAAAGATTAAGGATAGCTGAAAACTTCGTTCCAACAGATCAAAACCTAAGAGTTGTTGCTCAAGAAGAAATAATAATTCCTAACCAAGAGAATAGGATAAGAAATGATGGTAGAAATGAAGAGCAAAGACCAAGAGCACCTCGAGTTCCAAATCTCAATGCTCTTGTATTAGAATAAATTGTTGAGAAAGAAAATTTTAAAGATCTTAACCATGAATCAAATCTCATCCAAGATGAAAGTTTAGAATCGGTAAGAACTAATGAAGGGGAATTATATTTCTACATTTTTAATGAACAAGAAGAGTAAGACATTTTGCAAGAAAATTTTGTTCATACAATAACACAAGCCAACAAGTTTAAATCAAAGGAGGTTCCATAAAAGGAAAATACCAAAGAAAGTCAAGCAAAAACATCAAAGCAACAAATTATTGCTAACCAGGCTAAAACTCCACAACCAATTACCTATAATGTAATAGAAGATTGATCTAAACTTATAATCACTTTACCTTTTATGATGGTAGTCAAGATACCACAAGAAAGGGAAAACATGTTAAGAATACTTAATGATATAGATACATGAATGAAGGTTGTAGTTATAAATTCAAAGAAAAAACAAAGCTATTCATCAACTAAACCAAGAGAAAAAGTTCCATCGTTCTATATTACCAAAGAGAATCATGATGTTGTTTTGCACAACTGTTTGATTTATAGTGGGGCTACCAACAACATCATGCCTTTGTTATCCATGAAAGAACTTGGAATGGAATGTATGAGGCACTATGAGATTGGTGAAAGAATTTATGATGTTGACTCAAGAAAATTCGTAGCCTATGGGGAAATCAAATATTTTTTTTCTTGGATAACTGCAACTCTTGATCATATCACAACAATATTTACTATTATAGTGGTAGATCTTCCTCCAACATATGGAGTTGTTCTTGGCAGAGATTGGTGCTCGATGATTGGAGGTTATATAATGAATGATGGAAGTTGTATTATGTAGCCTCACAATAATGGAACAATGGTTAGAGTTCTTAGAGAAGTTATAAAATATGTTTCCTTGAGAAAAAAGAGAATGAATTGATGAGGAATTATCTTGATGCTGGAATGGGAAACTATGTTGTTTTTTATTCAGAACAACTCAACATTTCAAAACAGAAAAATGAGTATCCTTTTCAAGGTTACTAGAAGATTTCCTTTGTTGGTTTATGTTCTAAGTTTGGAAATGGAGTAGTAATCATTTTTAAAATCCTTGAATATATTGTACACCCATATGCAATCAAACTTGAATTTCCATGCAAAAATAAGCATAATATGAAGCACTAATTCAACATATGATTATTTCCCTTCAAACGAAAGTTGAAATCTTGGTGGTCACTGGTGATTCATAATTGATTATCAATCACATCAGGAAGAAATACAAGATCAAAAAGGAAAAGTTAAAATGTTACACAAAAGGGGTGTCAGAGCTCATGGGTTCTTTCAACTATTTTAATATATCTCTTATTCCTAGAGAAAATAATCAATAAGCTGATGCATGGCCGCATTTGCATCCCTACTTAACACAGAGGATTATCAAGGACAAGGTACTTATCACATGAATAATATTTTTTGACCATCAATTCCAGATAATCAAGAATATTTACAAGTGTTTGAAAAACATGAGCATGTGGTAAATTTTCTTACAATTGATGATCCCATAACTAAAGTTGATCCAATATAAGATCACATTTTACAAGGACAAGTCCATGAGCATAGTCATAAACTTTTTCCAAATAATTATATTAGTTTGGAATACCTCTTTACGAGAGATGACCAAATGAAAATTTCAGAACCACTAGAAGAACCCTTTGTTACAAAGGTTCACGAAACATAGAATATAAACATTGTTACTCCTGAATCAACAAAGTATATAAACTTTGGTACCAATTGCACCAAAGAAGGGATTGATCAATATACCCATCCTTTTAAATATTTTCAAGATGTATTTGCATGGAGTTATGATGGCTTGAAATAATATGATAAATCAATATTCCAACATACTATAACTCTGAAAGAAGGATCCAAACCATTCAAACAAAAATTGAGAGTATCAAATCCCAAGATAAAGCCTCTAGTAAAGATATAAATTGAGAAATTAAAGAAAGATGGTATAAATTATCCCATTAGATATTAAGAGTGGCTTTCAAATCTAGTGGTGGTAAGGAAGAATTGGTGAGATCCAATTGTGTGTTAATTTTAGGGATATTAACCTAGTTGGCATAAAATATAACTATCCACTACCTCATATGGAAATGCTTCTTCAACAAGTTACAAGATATGCATTAATGTCTATGTTATATGGGTTTTTGGGGTATAACCAATTGCTTGTGGCAGAAGAAGATAGAACAAACATGACATTTGTAACACCATGGGGAATTTACACATATGTCAAAATGCCATTCGAATTGAAAAATGCAGGTGCCATGTTCCAAAGAGCGATGGATCATGTTTTCAAAGACTTCATTGGAAAATTCATGGCTGATTACCAAGATGATTTAAAAGTTTATTCAAAATCAAGAGTAATACATATTGGACATCTCAAGGATATTTTTGAAATATGCAAAATGTATGGGTTATCATTGAACCTTTTTTTTGTAACAAAAGGAAAATTGTTAGGGCATGTTGTGAGAAAAGAAAGAATATATATTGACCCAGAAAGAATTAGAGCAATAAATGACCTCAATCCTCCCACATAAAAAAAGGGAGTGCAATATTTCTTTGGAAAGATAAATTTTGTTCAAAGGTTTGTTCCCAATAATGATAACATTGTCAACCCTATAAAAACATTTCTAAAGAAAGATCAAAATTTTGAATGGACATCGAAAATCCAAAATGCTTTCACATAAGTTAAGCAAGCCATTAATATTGCCCCTCTACTTGTTAGTCCTGATTTTTACAAAGAATTTATACTGTATTGTTTTTCCTCAAATGAAAGAATTGCCTCTATACTCACTCATAAAAATCATAAGCACGAAGAACTCCCAATTTATTTCATGAGAAAAACACTACATGATTATGAGTTGAATTATTCAATAATTGAAAAAAAAACTCTTTCTCTAGTCAAAGCGATTGTTCATTTCAGAACATATACTTTTTCAACTCATGTTATTTCTTATGTTCCTCATTCACCAATCAAAAATATTTTGAATCAACAACTCAAGGAAGGAAGATGGGCAAACTGGTTGGTCAAAATTCAAGAATGTGACCTAGAAATCAAACCTTTAAAAGCTGTCAAAGGTCAAGCTTTGTGTAAATTCATAACATGGATTGAAACTTTAAGCATTCCTCCCCCCAATGGAATTGGTGTTATAGTCCCCATAACAAGTTTGGAAAATTCTGAATGGTATAAAGATATAATATTTTTTTTTTAAAATATGGTCGATTTCCCCTCGAAATGTCCTCAAAAGAGATAAGAACTTTGGAAATGAAAACAAATAATTATGTTTTAGCATATGGAGTGTTGTTCATGCAAAATTTTGATGGTGTGTTATTAATATTTCTGTATCATTTAAAATCTAAGGAAGTGATTCGAGAATTTCACAATGGGGTTTGTGGATGACATTTTTCACCAGTTGTAACAACCCAAAATATCATTTGAGCTAATTTTTATTGGTCAAATATGTTCAAATATTCTTATGCATTTGTTCGTAAGTGTATCCCATGTTAAATTTTCTGAGGAAAAATGAAAAGAGACACAACTCCATTACAAAAAACCATGGTGGAGAAACCATTTTCTCAATGAGGTCTAGATGTGATTTGTCCAATAAATCCTAAATCAAGCAAAGGTAATTCATATATTATCACAACAATTGACTATTTTACAAAGTGGCAAGAAACAACGGCTCTAAGAAATGTATATTCATAACAATTAATTCATTTCTTGAAAGAAAATATCATGTTCAGGTTTGGTGTACCATAAAATTTTACAATAGATAATGGCTCAATTTTTATTGGATATAAATTCACAAAATTCTTTGGTGAATATGGAATAATCATGGGGAAATCATCTAATTATTATCCTTAGGGAAATGTATTAGCATAATCAAAAAATAAAACATTGATTCGGATCATGAAGAAAAATGTTGAAGCTAACCATAAGAATTGTCATAATAAGTTGATATATGCACTCTCAGAAAGCCATCCAACTCCAAAATATAGTACATGGCATTCTCCATATAATTTGGTATATGAGAGGGAAGCTAGATTACCTTTACATGTTGAATTGAATGCTCTGACATTGATCTTAGATCTTGAAGAAAAAAAATAACGATTGGCAATACAAAGAAGATATAATGAGCTCCCGTAACTAGAAGAATAGAGGGAACAATAAATACTGGTAATAAATAAAAGGAAAGAAGTGGTCAATAATTATTTTGATAAAAGAACAAATTAAAAGGATTTTCAAAAGGATCAATTAGTTTTGTTGTGGAACAAAGCAAAAGAAAAAACAACATCCCATACCAAATTTGAAGTTCTTTTGATTGGTACATATCAAATTGAAACAATAATTGGTTATAATCCATACCTGCTCAAGGACATGAAGGGTATAATTCAGTCATTTCTTTTCAATGGGTAGCATCTGAAACACTTTTTATGTTGCCTCCTCCTTAGTCAAATTTTTCTTTGTACATACTTTTTCCCGATGCTCTTTGTATATACACTTAGGATAATATTTCTTATTTTCTTTGACTTCATTTGGCCCAATGGAAAGGGATTTTGGATCCTCAGTAACTCGCGGGGGGTCCATGTTGCATAGTTATATCCAGATGTTGATCCACATTCGTGATCAACATAGTGTTTTCATTTAACCACTCATAGGATTTTCCTTGACTTTTCTTTTGTTTGTTTTCCTTTATTTTCTTTTTCTTTCATATCAAAAATTTTCCAACAATTAGCCAATTCTCAAGTAATGTGAAGGGGTAGAAAACGTATTGAGTCTTTATGTTTGTAGGTCCACATTCACACACTATACATTTTTCACCTCTTACCTCCTCATCCTCTGCAATGCACTTTCACCTTTTTATACTTAGTCATTTCTTGGAATGCGAATTCGAAGCTACATGCCACCCATTGAAATTTTTCCTTGAGTCCCTAGGTCCACAGGTCCAAAGTGATCCAAGGTCACTTTTCAATACTTAGTCAATTTTCATAAGAAACAGATGCAAAGATACTCACTAAAAAATAACCTTTTCTAGTCCCTAGGTTCACAAGTCCGCAGGTCCACATTCTCCAAAATGATCTTTTTCAATACTTAACCATATTTTTAATCTCGGTGTAGACGTCCTTACCTTTCCTCAGATATTCAAGTCCACAAGTCCAAATTTATGTGTTATCCAATTTGCACTTCCCATTCCTCATTTTTCAGTCTCTACTTAATATTTTTCATCTGCCATGACATCACATCACCACTTACCATCACACTGATTGTTCTTGCCACATAAGTTGTCACTTGTGTAAGCATAATGTTGTCATTAAATTCATGAAACATTCGTTAAAACTTGCAATAAATAAAAATCACATGTAAGCCAATGATATTAAAATAAAGATTTATGATTGATTGAGTTATCGGGATAATGCATGGTGAAAATAAATAAAATAAAATGTGTCAAGCTGTAAATATCAAAAGTAGCACCACCTCTTTTCAAAAGAAGAAAATAATGTCAAGTAAGAAAAAGGAACAGTATTGCAGAGATACTCTAAAAACAATTGGGAATGAGGAAAAGAGTTCCAGTGGTCCAAAGCATACAATTACTACAAGACTCTTTCTCTAGTTGATAAGAAAATGAAATTAATTTGGAACTCAGGAACAATGTTAGCAAGTTGTGTTCTGGAAGTGATAGACTTCAAAGAGATTGTTCAATGGTGAGTAGACAAGTTCATTTCTGAGAAGAGAATAATTCAATTGCAAGGACATCAACCCATATATCTACCTCCTTCAACATTATCCAAAATGACACAACTCCCTACACCTAACTTGCGATTCAAAAATGAAGAGGTTGATGAATTTCTGAAGAAGCATAAATGAAGATATAGGTTTCTAATAAATTATTTGGAGGACCCAATCAATAACCCCAATGCTTCCAGGATTGAGGTATATTGATTAAAATACATGTTCAAATAATTTTCATGGTTGTTCACTATCATTATCGGTCAGGAATATATTTTGTTTATACCAATAAATGTTATATATTCCCTGCACTATGCTTTGCATGAAAAATCCATTATTGACTGAGGTTATATCATTTCAAATGAAATTTATTTCAAATTGAATAACCTAAAATAGACTCGAAATTTTTATATGACTTGTTACCTCATTTTCACCATTGCTTATGACCAAGTATTTGAAGACCTTCCAAGGGAAAAACATGTTGATTTTAAGTTGGATCCAATTTATTCATGGTATTTGGTCCTATACAGGAATGAAGCTCAATACAATTTTTACCTAGTTCATAATTGATTTCATAATTTAAAATGTTGATTTATGGTCATAGTACATCAAGATTATCCCTAGAAGAAACTATCTTTCTCTCCATGAAAGGAGCTTGTGAAATGTTTAGAGAATTTACTATTATTAGGTTGTTTGGTAGTGAGAAGAAACCTTTTATTTTCCCACTCTATGCATCAGATAAAATCTTTGCCGAGGAAATGTGCAGATAATAAAAGACTTGTGATCATTTCTTCCAATATAAGAGGAAAAATAAATTCATACCCCTACCATGGAAATTTGGGGAATTTATTGTGAAATATATAACTCACCTTGATGAATCGACATGACATCATGAACTACTGGGCTTAAAGGAAGCTAAATTTGTTGAGGGTTTTGACCCATATAACAAATTTACTGGACATATGGAATAGGTAGGGTACTCTTCACATTTCACTAAAGTTGAATAGTTTCAGGAGGGTGGTAGAGATAATTTATATCTCCATGAAATTGCGGCATACCAAGTTTCAAATGACACGAGAGAAATAAATAGCACTAATGAAGGTAAAAAATAGCACAACATGGAGGTGATGAATCAAAACCCTAATTCGCCAACAACATCCCAAAGGAGTACTCCATCAAGAAAAATAAATAGAACCAACATAACGGAGAAAAGAAAAGCATCAGCTGGAGGGTCAGACAATGATGCAAATAATGACACACCTAGAAAAAATATCAAAAAATCGCATATTGCATAAAGTTATGTGAAAATAAAAAGGAATAAATCACCAACAATGTTAAGCATACCTGAAGTCTAGGAGAGTCCACAGACAATGGACATAGATGATCTCATTCAAGAAACTAGTTAGTCTACACAATGGACATAGAAGAGCTCATTGAATAATGTCAATGCATGTTGGCTAAGAAGAATTAAAGAATTAAAAGAAATGATAAATGAAACTGATGTCTTGAGAAATAAAAAGAGTGATTTGTTTCTTGAACTTGTGGATCTTACAAAGGAACTTAATGGTCCCAATTTGTTGATGGATACCATGATTTTATCAAAAGAATCATTAATGGGACAAATTAATGCATTAAAATTTTCTTGGGAAAATGAATTTACCAGAACTATAGAATTTTCTGAAGAGGAAGTTGAAAAATGGTTAATTTGGTATATCAACAGGAATGATGAAGTTGAAAACACATTGCATCAATCAGAGATGGATCTAATATAATTTGAAAACCAATTATTTAAAATTAAAACTAAACATGAAATTAATGTAGCACCTTTAAGGGAGTATATTGAGGATTGGTTGAAAAATGAACTAATTAGAATTACCGAATCGAAAAATCAAGAAGCAGTTGTAGCGATTACGCTACCTCAACCACAACATGCACCTTTAAAAGAGATGACTACAAGAAAGTGATGGGTTACTAGAAATTTCCATTAGATTGAGTCAAAGAAACATAGAAGATAAACATTGGTACTCCTGAATCAACAAAGTATATAAACTTTGGTACCAACTGCACCAAAGAAGAGATTGATGAATATACCCATCTTTTTAAATATTTTCAATATGTATTTGCATGGAGTTATGATGATTTGAAATAATATGATAAATTGATATTCCAACATACTATAACTCTGAAAGAAGGATCCAAACCATTCAAACAAAAATTGAGAGTAATAAATCCCAAGATAAAGCCTCTAGTAGAGATATAAATTGAGAAATTAAAGAAAAATGATATAATTTATCCCATTAGATATTAAGATTGGCTTTCAAATCTAGTGGTGGTAAGGAAGAACTAGTGAGATCCAATTGTGTGTTGATTTTAGGGATATTAAATGATTTAGCATAAAATATAACTATCCACTACCTAATATGGAAATGCTTCTTCAACAAGTTACAAGATATGCCTTAATGTCTATGTTATATGGGTTTTCAGGGTATAACCAAGTGCTTGTGGTAGAAGAAGATAGAAAAAAAATGACATTTGTAACACCATGGGGAAATTATGCATATGTCAGAATGCCATTCGAATTGAAAAATGAAGGTGCCACGTTCCAAAGAGCGATGGATCATGTTTTCAAAGACTTCATTGGAAAATTCATGGCTGATTACCAAGATGATTTAAAAGTTTATTCAAAATCAAGAATAATACATATTGGACATCTCAAGAATATTTTTGAAAGATGAAGAATATATGGGTATCATTGAACTTTTTTTTTGTAAGAAAAGGAAAATTTTCGGGGCATTTTGTGAGAAAAGAAATAATATATATTGATCCAGAAAGAATAAGAGCAATAAATGACCTCAATCCTCCCACATAAAAAAAGGGAGTGCAATATTTCTTTGGAAAGATAAATTTTGTTCAAAGGTTTGTTCCCAGTTATGCTACCATTGTCAACCCTATACAAAATTTCTAAAGAAAGATCAAAATTTTGAATGGACATCGAAAATCCAAAATGCTTTCACATAAGTTAAGCAAGCCATTACTACTGCCCCTCTACTTGTTAGTCCTGATTTTTACAAAGAACTTATACTGTATTTTTTTTCCTCGGATGAAAGAATTTCCTCTATACTCACTCATAAAAATAATAAGCATGAAGGACTCCCAATTTCTTTCATGAGAAAAACACTATACGATTATGAGTTGAATTATTCAATAATTGAAAAAAAAAATCTTTCTCTAGTCAAAGCGATTGTTGATTTCAGGACATATACTCTTTCAACTCATGTTATTTCTTATGTTCCTGATTCACCAATCAAAAATATTTTTAATCAACAACTCAAGGAAGGAAGATGGGCAAACTAGTTGGTTAAACTTCAAGAATATGACTTAGAAATCAAACCTTTAAAAGCTGTCAAAGGTCAAGGTTTGTGAAATTTCATAACATGGATTGAAACTTTAAGAATTCCTCCCCCCAATGGAATTGGTGTTATAGTCCTGAGAACAAGTTTGGAAAATTCTGAATGGTATAAAGATACAATATTTTCTTTAAAATATGGTCGATTTCCCCTCGAAATGTCCTCAAAAGAGAGAAGAACTTTGAAAATGAAACAAATACTTATGTTTTAGCATATGTAGTGTTTTTCATGCGAAAATTTGATGGTGTGTTATTAAGATTTCTGGATCATTTAAAATCTAAGGAAGTGATTCGAGAATTTCACAATGGGGTTTGTGGATGACATTTTTCACCAGTTGTAACAACCCAAAATATCATTTGAGCTTGTTTTTATTGGTCAAATATGTTCAAATATTCTTATGAATTTGTTCGTAAGTGTATCCCATGTTAGATTTTCTCAGGAAAAATGAAAAGAGACACAATTCCATTACAAACAACCATGGTGGAGCAACCATTTTCTCAATTAGGTATAGATGTGATTTTTCCAATAAATCCTAAATCAAGCAAAGGAAATTCATATATTACCACAACAATTGACTATTTTACAAAGTGGCAAGAAACTATGGCTCTAAGAAATGTAGATTCAGAACAATTAATTCATTTCATGAAATAAATTATCATGTTTAGGTTTGGTGTACCATAAAATTTTATAACAGATAATGGATCAATTTTTATTGGATCTAAATTCACAAAATTCTTTGGTGAATATGGAATAATCATGGGGCAAACATCTAATTATTATCCTTAGGGAAATGTATCAACATAATCAACAAATAAAACATTGATTCAGATCATCAAGAAAAATGTTGAAGCTAACCATAAGAATTGTCATAACAAGTTGATATATGCACTCTGGGAAAGTCATCTAACTCCAAAATATAGTACAAGGAATTCTTCATATACTTTGGTATAATTGAGGGAATCTAGATTACCTTTACATGTTGAATTGAATGCTCTGACATTGATCTTAGATGGTGAAGAAAAAGAACAACGATTGCCAATACAAAGAAGATATAATGAGCTCCTACAACTAGAAGAATAGAGGGAACAATAAATACTGGTAATAAATAAAAGGAAAGAAGTGGTCAAGAATTACTTTGATAAAAGCACAACTTCAATGGATTTTCAAAAGGATCAATTAGTTTTTTTGTGGAACAAAGCAAAAGAAAAAACATCATACCATACCAAATTTGAAGCTCTTTTGATTGGTACATATGAAATTGAAAGAATAATTGGTTATAGTCCATACCTACTCAGGGACATGAAGGGTATAATTCAACCGTTTCTTTTCAATGGGTAGCATATGAAACACTTTTTTTGTTGGCTCCTCCTTAGTCAAATTTTTATTTGTACATAGTATTTCCTGGTACTCTTTGTATATACTCTTAGGATAGTATTTCCTATTTTCTTTGACTTCATTTGGCCAAATGGAAAGATATTTTGGATTCTCAGTAACTCGAGGGGGGTCCATGTCACATAGCTAGATTCAGATGTTGATCCACATTCGTGATCAACACAATGTGTTCATTTAACCACTCATAGGATTTTCCTTGACTTTGCTTTTGTTTGTTTTCCTTTATTTTATTCTTCTTTCATATCAAAACTTTTCCAACACTTAGCCAATTCTCAAGTAACATGAATTGGGGGTAGAAAAAGTATTGAGTTCGTATGTTTGTAGGTCCACATTCACGCATTATACATTTTTCACCTCTTACCTCCTCATCCTCTTCAATGCAATTTAACCTTTTTATACTTAGCCATTTCTTGGAATGCAGATTCGAAGCTACATGCCACCCGTTGAACTTTTTTCTTGAGTCCCTAGGTCCATAGGTCCAAAGTGAGCCAAAGTCACTTTTCAAAACTTAGTGAATTTTCATAAGAAAAGGATGAGGAGATACTCACTACACAATAACATTTTTCTAGTCCCTAGGTTCACAAGTTTGTAGGCCCGCATTCTCCAAAATGATCTTTTTCAATACTTAACCATCTTTTTAATTTCGGTGCATACCTCCTCACCTTTCCTCATATATGCAAGTCCACAAGTCCGCATTTCTATGTTATCCAATTTGCGCTTCCCATTCCTCATTTTTCACTCTCATACTTAATATTTTTCATCCGCCACAACATCACATTACCATTTCCCATCACATTGATTGTTCTTGCCACATCATTTGTCACTTGTGTCAACATAATGTTGTCATCAAATTCACGAAACATTCGTTAAATCTTGCAATAAATAAAAATCACATGTAAGACGATGATATTAAAATAAATATTTATGATTGATTGAGTTATCAGGATAATGCATGGTGAAAATAAATAAAATAAAATATGCCAAGCTGTAAATATCAACTATAACACCACCTCTTTTCAAAAGCAGAAAATAATGTCAAGTACGAAAAATGAACAATATTTAAGAGATACACTAAACACACTTGGGCATGAGGAAAAGAGTTTCAGTGGTCAAAAGAATACAATTACTACAATACTCTTTCTCTAGTTGAGATGAAAATGAACTTAATTTGGAACTCATGAATAGTGTTAGAAAGTTGTGTTCTAGAAGTGATAGACTTCAAAGAGATTGTTCAATGGTGCGTAGACAAGTTCATTTCTGAGAAGAGAATAATTCAATTGCAAGGAAATCAACCCATCTCTCTACCTCCTTCAACATTCTCTAAAATGATACAACTCCCTACACCTAACTTGTGATTAAAAAATGAAGAGGTTGATGAACTTCCGAAGAAACATAAAGGAAGAGGTAGGTTTCTAGTAAATTATTTGCAGGACCCAAACAATAACCCCAATGCTTCTAGGATTGAGGTAACTTCATTAAAATACATGTTCAAATAATTTTCATGGTTGTTCACCAACATTATCGGTCAGGAATCTATTGTGTTTATACCAAGAAATGTTATATATTCCCTGCACTATGATTTTCATGAAAAAACCATTATTGATTGAGTTTATCTCATCTCAAATGAATTTTCTTTCAAATTGAATAACCTAAAATATACTCGAAATTTTTATATGACTTGTCACCTCATTTTCACCATCGCTTATGACCATGTATTTGAAGACTTTCCAAGGGAAAAACATGTTGATTTTAAGTTGGATCCAATTTATTCATGGTATTTGGTCCTATACAGGAATGAAGCTCAATACAACTTTTACCCAGTTCATAATTGATTTCAAACTTTAAAAAGTTGATTTTTGGTCATAGTACATCGAGACTATCCCTCGAAGCAACTACCTTTCTCTCTGTGAAAGGAGCTTGTGAAATGTTTGGAGAATTTAATATTATTAGGTTGTTTGGTAGTGAGAAGAAACTTTTTATTTTCCCACTCTATGTATCAAATAAAATCTTTGTTGAGGAAATGTGCAGATAATAAAAGACTTGGGATCATTTCTTCCATTATAAGAGGAAAAATAAATTCATAACCCTACCATGGAAAATTGTCGAATTTATTGTGAAATATATAACTCACCTTGACAAATTGACATGACATCATGAACTACTGGGCTTAAATGAAGCTAAATTTGTTGAGGGTTTGACCCATATACAAAATTTACTGGACATATGGAATAGGTAGGGTACTCTTCACATTTCACTAAAGTTGAATAGTTTCAGGAGGGTGGCAGAGATAATTTATATCTCCATGAAATCGCGACATGCCAAATTTCAAATGACATGAGAGAAATAAATAACACTAATGAAGGTCACAAATAGCACAACAGGGAGGTGATGAATCAAAACCTTAATTCACCAACAACATCCCAAAGGAGTACTCCATCAGGAAAAAAGAATATAACCAATAGAATGGAGACAAGAAAAGCATCAGTTGGAGGGTCAGACGATGATGCAAATAATGACACACCTTGAAAAAATATCAAAAATTCGCATATTCCATAAGTTCTGTGAAAAGTAAAAGGAATAAATCAGTAGCAGGGTTAACAATACCTAAAGTCTAGGAGAGTCCACGCACAATGTACATAGACGAGCTCATTGTTAGATTACTGAGAGGGGGGGTGAATCAGTAATAGCGTAATTATAATCCTTTTTCTTCAATTGTTATATCAATGTAGAATTATTATCCAATAATGAGCAGTAAGAAATAAACAATCACACACATACATAGTACACCGGTGTTTTATGTGGAAACCCAAATCGGGAGAAAACCACAGAATGTTTTTTCTTATATGTCTTGAAGAATTACATTCATTGGAAGCACCAACTTCATTTGTTTTCCAGTTGCAACTAGAAGGAGGCTCCAACCCCCTAGTTTCTTAGGCCACGACTTGAGGGAAGCTCCAACTCCCCAATTCTCTAGCTACAACAAGAAGGAGGCTAAAACCCCTTATGTTCTCTGGCTACAACCGAAAGGTGGCTACAACCACCTGTCCTTTCCCCGTCCTTCCACCCTGAAGTACAAGTATAATGATGGAACTACTATCACACTATCATTGTGATATATACCGATGTAAACTTGTACCAATAAATCTGAACCATGCATCAACCATGCATCAACCTGTACCTCAACCTATAATCAACCCGTACCATAAACAAGTGCATCAACCATGCACCAACCTGTACCAAACAACCTGTAATCAACTTGTACCATACACAAGTGCATCCAACCATGTACCAAGTATGTACCAATCATGTTTCAACTACTAATCAACTATGACTCATCAATATGTACCAACATCATCAACTATACACCTCATGTATGTGCCAACTCATGAACTACTTGTCTCAACCATGTGCTCAACATGTACCTCAACCAAAATCCCTCATCAATTTCATCATCCAAATCTGATTTGTATCTCTATAATAGACCTAGTGTATATGATCACATTCTTGCAAACCTTCCTTAACTTTAACAACAAGAGACTAGCATTTTCATCAAACTTTTCTTTAGTCTCACATGCCTAGTTTTGGATTAGTCAACAACCCTAAATTGAAGTAATCATAACTTTAAACCTGTAATGTATAAAGATCTAAAAGTGTTAGTGTGTTTTATGCAATTCCTTCATGTTTCACTACTTGGAACCTCTCAGAAAAGGAGTTATAGCAAAAAGGTATACATTGCTGAATTATGGCTTATTCTAGAGAGAGACCTTGTAGAGCATGCCCCGCATGAAATGTTCATTGAATTGATATGAAAATGTTACAAAGAATGATATAGAATGTAACCTAACCAACACATTTGGTCTCACTGAATTTGGATCTTCTATGAAGAAGTTATGACTTTTTTACCCGAAACACCTGTTTTTGACTAGTTTCAAGACTAGCCACAAACCCTATTTGCCATGGACTGTAACTCCCAAAAGACAATGACCCAGAAGCTTAATTTTTTACCACAGATACTTGGGTATGTTTTTACAATGGAATAGAAGTTTCACGGTCTGAATCATTATAGAATTTTTTTTTATAGCGAAAATGGTGAGATGACCTGTAAATAACATACCTTAGAAAGCAGCATCAAAAGAATTTATCCTCCCTTGCATTTCGGCCTTCTTTTCTTCACCTTCACTCAGAAATTCAGATTAGATATCCTTGATTACCTCAAAAACCTATAGATATTCAATATTCTCAAGTGTGATTAAAATGAGAGAGCCTTGCCTCTTATTTATACTCTCCAAGTAGCTTCCTTAAAATCATCTTCTAGGTCACTTGGCTCACTTTCCTTATTTTAGGGTTAACCCACTTCTAATTTCTCCCTTAAATTTATTATTGAAATAATTTATTTTGTATTCAATTTGAATTATAATACACTCATCACTTCACTTTATTATTTACCTTTTAGGATCTCTTAAACCACTTTGACTACTTTGACCTTTTGGGACTTCTAGATGACATATGAGGGTCCTCCAAATTCGTAATACCATAACTCTCAAACCGTGAGGAGTTGTGACATTCCACATGCCACCAGAAATGGAATGACATGTAATATCCATCTAGAATAGTATTACCTTCAAATATAGAAAAAATCATACCGTTATCCATCAAACAAACTTGTGTCCATTACCCAATCCTGGGTTCTCCAACTTCACATGGTCATAACTCTCTAACCGTGAGGAGCTATGTGAAGTTATACATACCACCAGAAATGGCATGAAAAGAAATATCCATATACGATAGTTTCCCTGACAAATTCACTGTCCTTCATCTCATTATTACATAATTAAGCATGAGTTCTCTTACTCTGGAAAGCATCTTCCCATGAGGGCTTTCACCATAAGGGGACCACTTTGGAGTTCATCCATATTTACTTCTTATCAACCATGAAAAACAATAATGAGTCATATTTACATCAAACAATATTGGGTCTATTACCCAAACCTTTCTGCTACTGGGCTTTCTTCAAGGGTTGACATCAATGACAACCAACCTAAATCAACAATCTCCTCGTTTGGCATTGATGGCAACACTTTGATGCAATACTGAAATCATATCACTCATTATCCCCCAGGAACCATGCCTTTGTCCTTTGCATCTAATAAATCTATCCCCCTTTGTCATCAATGGCAAAGGTATCTTTCCATCCGTGGTTTTTCCCCCTCACTGAACTGTCCTCTTATGGTGCTTCCTCATGTACATCTAAGACATATAATATAAGCATTCAAAAATCATTCAAAAAACATTCATTTTGGAGTAGAAATAACTCCAAGTCTTTGGCAAAGATATTCAAAGGCTTCCCATGGAAGTGGTTTTGTAAAGATGTCTACCACTTGTTCTTTTTTTCCCACATACTCAACTTTGATGTTCTTTTCTGCAACCTGTTCCCGTAGAAAATGATACTTCATTGGAATGTGCTTTGTCTTGTAGTGCATCACCGGGTTTTTTGAGATATCGATGACACTTGTATTATCACAATATATTGGAATGGGCTCATCATACTCAACCTGCATATCTGTCAAAGTTTGTTTCATCCAAAGAACCTGTGTACAACATGTTGCTGATGCAATATACTTTGCCTCGACTATATATAGAGATATTGATGATTGTTTCTTTCTTAGCCATGATACCAAACACTCACCTAAGTAGAATTATGCTCCACTGGTGCTTCATCAGTCATCAATACAACCTACCCAATCTGCATCTATGTAGTAAATAAGTGATAGATCTTTTCATTTTGGATACCCTAATCCAAACTCATGTTCCTTTGAGATATTTGAAGATCCGCTTTACTGCTAATACATGTGATTCCTTTGGTGCTGCTTGAAATCGTGCCACCTATCCAACTTACTACATTACATCTGGTCTGGATGCTGTCACATTTAGTAGGATGTCAATCATTGAACTTTATTGCCTCTGATCTGTAGACTTCGAATCATCATCTTTGCTCAACTTACAACTAGTTTGCATGAGAGTGATAACTGTTTTGCAATCTTCCATTTCGAACCTCTTTAGCATTTCTATGATATACTTGGTTTGAGAAATAAAAAATCCTTGGTTTCTTTGATGTATCTGAAGTCCCAGAAAGAAGGATAGTTCTCCAAGTAATGACATTTCAAATTCATTCTGCATATCTTTTGCAAATTTTTGTCTTAACCTGTCATCATCACTACCAAAAATAATATCATCAACACAAACTTCAATTAATAAAATATTACCTTGACTTACCTTGAGTAGAGGTTGTTGTTTGCACTTCCTTTTTTGAACCCTACCTACTGCAGATACTTATCCAGTCTAGATTACCATGCTCTAGGAGCCTTTTTTAGACCATACAAGGCCTTCTTTAATTTACACACATAGTCTGTGTTCTCTGACAACTGAAATCTATCTGGTTGTTCAATGTAGACTTCTTCTTCAAGTTCCCCATTCGGAAAAGATGATTTTAAGTCCATACATGATATACTTTAACATTTTTGGAGCAGACATAATATAAAATAAAATGGATTGCTTTCATTCTGGCAACTGGGGAAAATGTCTCTTCAAATTTGATTCCTTCAATCTGTGCATATCCTTTACATACCAATCTAGCTTTATTCCTTGTAACTTGTCCATATTCATTCAATTTATTCCTGAAAACCCATTTTGTGTTGATCACATTCTTATTCTATGGTCTTGGAACCAATTCCCAAGTGTCATTTTTGTCTATTTGATCCAATTCTTCACCCATGGCCTTATTCCAAAGTTCGTCCTTGTTGGTTTCTTCAAAATAGTTTGGTTCAATTGTAGATAACAGTGCTAGGTGTGTTTGTTCTGGTGAATGGATTTTTCTTCTAGTCTCAACTCCTTCATCTTTGTTTTCAATAATCTAATTTGAAGGATGATTCTTCTGTAATTGTTTTCTAGGTGTATTTTGAGATACTTTCTGAACTTGATCTTCTGCTTCTGTTGGATTCTCTTCATATTCATCTTCCTCTTCTACTTATTTTTCATCTTCTTCTTCGAAAAGTTGTTCCATTGATTTGTTTTCTTCTTCCTTTGATTCTGGTCTTCCTGTTTCAACAATTGTTATGTTGATGATTTCCACAAATTTGTTTAATCTTAGATTGTAACACTTGTATGATTTCCTTGTACTTGAGTAACCAACAAGTATTCATTTGTCCACACAAGAGTCAAACTTTTCCATTTTGCCATCTTCTCTTTTGATGTAGCATTTGCTTCCAAAAACTCTGAAGTGATTCACATTTGTTGGTCTTCCTTTCCATAGCTTGTAGGGATTTTTATCAGTGTTGTTTCTGAGAATTACTCTATTTTGAATGTGAACTATTGTATGCACTGCTTGTGTCCAAAACATATCTGTCAAATTTGAATCAATTATCATTGTTCCAACCATTTCTTGTACTGTCCTGTTCTTTCTTTCAACAACTCCATTTTGTTCAGGTGTCCTAGCGATGGAGAATTGCCTTTTTATTCCATGATTGTTGTAGTAGTCCATAAATTCCTTTGAGGTTAATTCTCCTCCATTATCCGATCTTAAGCATTTGATTCTTGAATCCGTCTCATTTTCAACCATTTCCTTGTAGATATTGAAATTTTCAAAAGCTTCTGACTTGTTCTTGAGAAAACAAACTGCAATCATTCTTGTATAATCATCAACTAATAACATAAAGTATCTCTCACCTTTTAAGCCTTTTGTTGTAGTTGGTCCAACTAGATCAGTATGCACAATTTTCAGTGGTTTTGTTTTTGAATATTCCTTTTATTTGAACCTGGTCTTTGTTTTCTTTCCTTGTTAGCAATGCTTGCATAAAGTGTTGATTGGTTTCGTGAACTGGGGAATTTCTCTGACTGCTTCTCTTTTGCTAACTTTGACAAGGTTATCAAAATGCATGTGACCCATTCTTCTGTGCCATGGCGAACTTTCATCTTCCTTTCCTAGACAACACTTTTCATTTCCAATTTCGCTTAACACATATATGTTGCTTGAAGTTCTTGCAGCTGTAGAAACCAATTTCCCTGAACCTTCTTTTCTTATCTCACACTTTTGTGAATCAAAAGTAACTTTATGACCTTGGTCACACATTTGACTCACACTTAAAAGATTATGTTTCATATATTCTACTAGTAGAACATTTTTTGCCTTTTCATTCTTGTTCCCAATTCGGACTGTGCCTTTTCCAATGATTTTAAATGAATCATCAATTCTAAAGAAGACTGATCCATCTCTTTCCTTTCGTAATGTAAGAAATTTGTCTCTATCACCTGTCATGTGTTTTGAACATCCACTGTCAACATACCAACCGAGTTTCTTCTGTTTACCTTGTAGATTGACTATGCATTCTTCATTGGTATATTGATTTTTCTTTCTTATCCATGTCATTTTATGAGGTTTTTGTTTGTGTCTCTGTTGAGGTTCTTTAGGAGGGACTGCCATTTTGCAATTTTTGGGCATGTGTCAAAAATTGTTACATTTGTAACATTCCACTTCAGCGCTCAAAGATTCAAACCTATTGTAACTTATTCTCTGTGTTTCACTAGGTCTTCTTGAATAACCCCTTTGTGTATGGCTCTCAAAGTAGTTATTGTTCCTATTGTTAGCTCTACAATTTACAACTTTATGTCCAAAATTATTACATGCATAACATAAACCAAAAACTATAGTTTGATACCTAGTATTTGAAGATCTTCTGAAAGGAGGTTCTCTTATGAATCCTTCTTCTTCTTGAGGTCTGTCTATCTGTTGTTGATTCTGAAATCTGAATCTTCTCGGTGGAGGAGTGTCCCTGTAATCTTCCTTGTATATATTTTTATCCCCTTTGATTGTTTCTGCATAGAGTTTTGGATTTGTTTCTTGCTCTATTGTTTTGGAGCTTCATCCCTTTTCTGTCTGATTGTATCCAAGTCCGGACTTGTCAAGATGATATTTTTGACTGTTGATAATATCCTCAAGAACTTTTGAGCTATTCCGCATATTTTTCTTTTGAATATCCTTTCTTAGTGTGACAATCTCTACTTCCAGGTTTCCAATGATCTTGTCCTTTCTTTCTAGTTGTTCTTTGAGTTCTTCTTCAATTCTTTTATCTTCTTCTATT
>ML822080.1:16643-43377 GCA_009831015.1 Picea engelmannii | reverse complement strand
TATATATATATATATATTGTATTGTAATTTAAACAATGAAGGATATGATGAATACAATATTAGAGGTGTGGCTCTAAATAAGTAGTTGGTTTTCCTTGTTTGGGTTTCTAGGGTAAAACTCTCTGTGTAATGAGTGTGTGTGACATTATATATTTTTTGTTTTTATTAAGAATCTTTTTGCAATAATTAATTGTACAAGATTGAAATATACATTTGGTATTAGAGCTGTTATTGGCTTTAAGGGATGCCTTTGTGGCTAAGGGCTTGGCTCAAGAATATGATAAACCTTGTTATAGTGGGAGATTTGTAGTATTGAGTCTTTAGGTGAAAATAAATGGTGAGCAGTTCAAAAATAGAGATCGAGAAATTTCATGAAAATTATTTTTTAGCAGTGGAAGCTCAATATGGAATATTTGTTGGTGGACAAATATTAGTGGATCATTTTGGATCTAGGTATTACACCTATGTTAACGTCAACATAATATTGGGAAAAGTTGGATCATATCACGAAGATCACAATCAGGTTGTGTCTCTCAGGTTTAGTATTATTGAATGTGTCAGGGGAAGATACAACCAAGGGTTTATAGAATAAATTAGGGGTTTTGTATCAATCTAAGTACCTAGTAAACAAACTATTCCTATGGAAGAATCTATACAATGTGAGGATGAAAGATGTAGACTCAGTGACAGAGCATTTGAATACCTTCATTAATGTGGTAAGTCAATTATTATTTGTTGATGTTAGGATTTATGATGAATATAGATGTATCAATTTATTGTTCTCTTTAGCAGACTCACATGGTAGTTTGGTTGTGGCCATAGGTAGTAATAAAACTACTTCAATTTTTGATGATGTGGTCTCATCCTTGTTGTCTGAGGAGATGAGGTGGAAGAACATGGAAGGAAAAAACACATTTGCATTATTTGGAAGAGGACACTCTCGAGAAAGAAATAGATCTAATTCCTCAAGTGGGATATCTAAATTTTCTAGAAAGTTTGTAAATGTATGATGGAGATGTGGAAAATAAGGGCACTACAAGAAGCAATGTAGATTCAAAAGTGTTGAGAGAGGGAAGAGATATGAATATTCTCCTTCTATGGAAGAAAAAACCTAAGAAAAATAAGGAGGAGATGTGTACTTGGCTTCTTCAAGCACACATTCAAATCATGAGGCATGGTTGGTTCACTCAGGTGCATCCTTTCATATGACTCCTCATAGGGAGGGATTTTGTGAATATGAAAGGTATGATGGAGGTGATGTTTTACTAGGTTATGAATCAAGAGCCAATATAATAGGATGAGGAAAATTCAAGTTGAAGCTAATGGATGGAAGGATTAGAAAACTCATTGGTGTTCTGCACATCCTAGGATTGGCCATAAATTTTATTTCTATAAGAAAAATGGATGATGCAGGGGTAAAAACAATGTTTGAGAAAGAAACCTGCAGGATGGTTCGAGGATAAATGGTGTTGCTAAAGGGAGTTAGGTTTGGAACTATGTATAAGCTGTAGGGAAATACTATTAGTGATGATTGCAATAGTTCTGTTGTTCTTGAGATTGGAGCTAAAGAAGAAAAAACTCC
Organism: Picea engelmannii; assembly: GCA_009831015.1. NCBI lineage: Eukaryota > Viridiplantae > Streptophyta > Pinopsida > Pinales > Pinaceae > Picea > Picea engelmannii. The sequence continues at coordinate 41,795 of ML822080.1, read as the reverse complement.
TATAGTATCTGGATAAAAGACTATTTTGTGGCATCAAAGATTGGGGCATATCAGAGAGAAGGGCCTTGAACTATTATACGGTAAAGGTGTGTCTCAATTCTCTCTAGATTTTGATTTCTATGAACATTATGTATATGGGAAGAAAAATCGGGTAAGATTCCCCTCTGGTGCAATGAGTGCAGAGGGAATTTTATAGTTGGTCAAAAGTGATGTGTTAGGACCTATGTTGGTTCCATCACTGGGAAAATCTGTGTATTGTGTCTCATTTATATATGAATTCTTTAGGTACTTGGATCTATTTCCTTGGGAAGAAATATGAAGTCTTTTACAAATTCAAAGAGTTTAGGGCTCTTGTGGAGAATCAGATAGAGAAGAGAATTAAGGTGTTGATGATGGATAATGGTGGATAGTTATGCATAGATGAATTTGAATAATTTTGTAAGAAGTGTGGTATAGAAAGAAAGAAGACTACTCCATATACAACTACAAAAAATGGAGTTGCATAATGATGAATAAGATGTCGATGGAAAAATCAAGGTCCATGCTCAGTGGTGCCAGGTTAGGACAAGAATTCTGGGCATAGGCCATGGGTACTACATGTTACTTGGCCAATCGATCACCCTCATCAAAATTGGATGACAAGACTCCACACAGGGTATGTAATGGTAAGAAACTCTCACTACCAAATCTCACGTATTTGGTTATGAGGCCTATGTTCAAGTTCCAAAGGAAAATAGGAGCAAGTTAGATAAAATAATGAAAAGTGTATCTTTATTGGGTATAAAGATGGTATGAGAGGTTATAAGCTTTGGAACCAAGAAACTAAGAATAAAGGTATACTCCAGCTGCTTTCTATTCAATTTTTTCTTTTTCTATTACTGGTGATGATCCTAGAACTGTTAGGGAGGTAGTGTATTTATAGGATTGAAAACTTTGGAAAAGGGACATGGTTGAAGAAATGACATCCTTGGACAAGAACCAGGCTTGGGATCTAGTGGAGTTTCCAATTAGAAGAAATCCCATTTGTAGAAAATGGGTATTTAAGAAGAAGATGAATGCAAAAGGAAAAGTGGAGAAATACAAAGCTTGGTTAGTAGAAAAAGGGTAGTCCCAGGTAAAGGGAATTGACTTTGGTGAAATTTTTTCTCCAGTTGCCAAGTTAACTTCTATTAGATTTCTTTTATCTATTGTTGTTGTGTTTGATTTTGAAGTAGAACAAATGGATTTGAAGACAACATTCCTACATGGGGATCTAGAAGAAGAAATCTACATGAAGAAACCAAAAGGATTTGTTGTAGAGGAAACAAAAAAGCTAGTATGCAGGATGAAAAAGTCCATGTATGGGTTAAATAAATAACCAAGGATGTGGTATCCAAAATTTGATACTTATATGTTGGGACTTGTCTTAAAAAAGACCAAAATAGATCATTGTGTGTATTTCAAATTAATTGGTGATCATATTATTTATTTGGTCTTATATGTGTATGATATGTTGCTGATAGGAAACAACAACGAAAATATCTAGGATGTGAAAACTCAGTTGTCCTCTAAATTTGGCATGAAGGATCTTGGTGCCGTAAATTTCATTTTGGGCATGGAAATTAAAAGAGATTGGGAAAATAGGAAACTTTGGTTAAATTAGAGGAATTATGTCGAAACAATATTGCATAGGTTCAATATGCAGGAATGTAAATCAGTCAGGGTTCCTATTCATGTAGGTGTAAAGTTATCCGTGTATTAATGTCCAAAGACACAAGAAGAGGAAGAGGACATGTCCCATGTTTCATATGATAGTGTGGTTGGTGGTTTGATGTATGCAATTTTTTGTAATATACCAGGGATTTCATATGTAGTGGGAGTTTTGAGTAGGTATATATCAAAATCATGGAAGGATCATTGGATAGTAGTAAAGGGTGTTTTCAATTATTGACATGGCACTACTAGTTGTGGATTGTGTTATCAAGAAAGACCAGGATTGGACAGAGTGTTGGAAATGCATGGGTTTATTGATGCAGATTGGGCTGGAGATATGGATCAAAAAATATCTACAAGTGGGTATGTGTTTAACTTGTTTGGAGGAGAAAAAGTCAGTATGTAGTGGCACTCTCACCTACAGAAGTTGAATACATGGCAACCACTCATGCAAACAAGGAATAAATATGGTAATAAATATTGTGTTAAGGTATTGGGTTGATAAAACAAGCTATAAGGATAGATTTTGAATGTCAAAGTGCAATCTTCCTAGAGAAGAACTCGACGTATCATTCAAAGAAAAAGAATATTGATGTTCAATTGTGAAAAAAATGGTCGAAGGAAAAAAAGGTGTTGCTGATGAAGGTGGACACATTGAAAAATGTTGCATATTCATTAAAACAATTAGTGAGCATCGATAAGTTCTCTTGATGTAAACTATATATGGGAATTTATGCCCTAGATTGTTGACTACAAGTGGGCGAATGTTTGGTATGTGTTATATTAATTTCCCTTGAATTTGTTTTTGGCATTTGTTGCGTTGGTTTTTAGTGGTTTTTCGACATGGTTTTCGCCAATGGTTTTCTAATTCTGGTTAAGGAATTAGGGTTGTTGACTAATCCGGATCAATGTATTAGGGTTTTTTCGGATGCCACGAGATCTCTCTCTCTCACTCTCTCACACACAAATATCCTTATTGTATTGTAAACAATAAAAGATATGATGAATAGAATATTAGAGGTGTGTCTCTAAACAGGTTGCTAGTTTTCCTGGTTTGGGTTTCCATGGTAAAAATAGTTGTATATTGTGTGTTTGGAATTGTATATTTTTTATTTTTATTAAGAATCTATCTGCAGTAATTAATTGTACAATGTTAAAATTGACAAAAGTAACATCACACTCAATCATGACGACATCCCCATATGTGCAATTTCCCAATCTCATAGGGTGATGTCATGGTTGATAAGGGCTCCATAACCTATTTGAAGAGGTGTACCATCCTCATTTAGTGCAATGGAATTCATCCAAACCCTAACATCCTTAGAGGGGTATAACATCCATATTGTGGGATTCCTACCCTTTGAGTGTCACTTTAGGCCATATCTGTAATACCCTATCCCACCATTGCAACGTCCAAGGTCCAAGAGGTGATGGAAGGTGTTCAAAGGAATGAAAATTCATCAAGTATCCCAAGTCTCATCATCAGGGATTAAATTTATTCCACACAGTTTGCAAATTCCTGGGTATAGGCACCATAATTTCCTTCTCATGACCATATCCAGGAGTATATCAACATCAAGCGAGGATGAGAGAGGTCAAGTGAAACCAAGCATCATAGATACAAGAGTCATTAGAATTATACAAATTAATCCAAAATTTAATACAAAATCCATGTAAGTAATTCACATTAGGTATTTTCCTCAAACTTCTCATTAGCTTAAGACTTTATTTAATTTTCCAAATTTAAGTATGAGAATACCATCACAAGACCCTATTAGGTGTGCCAGTACCCAAGTAGAGAAGCAATTCCTGAGAAACCCATTGAATTGTAAGTATAAGTGAATGATGTGACATGGGTTTTATTTCATGATCATGGTCTCATTGACATACAAGGCTATGTGTGGGTTTATCTCCATGAGTTCCCTTTGTATAGGGAGGAATTGGAACTTTGAGTTACCCTTTATTTGGAACTATTTATTTCTATACCCCTATTCTTTCCTTTTGATATTCATTTATTGATTTGTAAGACCCCTTTTAGGTTTATGATATTCATTTGTTGCTCGAGAAAGTAGACACGTTGGAAAACATAAAAGACTCTGTGAGTGCTGTGAAATTCTTTTAGTGTGAAGAGGAAATGGGAATTGTTGCCCTGGGTCTGTGAATGGAAGTTCAAAGGTCTCCAAGTTTCAGCAAAGAAGAAAACAAGTGGGATAATGTTGTGTTGTTCTATTCTTTGTTGTGAAAGTCCAGTCAAGGTGGATTGGCATTCAAAGTCGAAGGTTGAGGAGGTTCAATCAGGTAAAGACAAAGTTGATTTGGATCGACAACAAGTTGAAGGTCGAGGTGGTTTGACCAGGTAAATTTGGAGACGAAGGTCGAGGTGGTTCGACATGGTAAATAAATCAACAACAAGTTGGAAAGGTCAACTAGAAATAGGTCGGCAGGAGGGCATGTGGAAACCAACTAAAGACCGAATGAAGGCCCACTAGTAGTTGATGGGTAATCCGATTTGGTAGTCGACTGTAACAAAATTCTGAGATTTGAAAGTTTTATAACCAATGATCTACGTGGATCTATAATGGTTTTTGGGTGCCTTTTCTTTAGATTTTTTCCTACTATAAAGCCTATAAAGAAGGTGTATTATAATGTTGTAAATGATAATCAATCTTTAGAGAAATTGTTGTAGAGGTTGTTGGTCATGTAGATGTAAGTTGAATTGGCTACATGGTTTTTCTTATGTAAGAAAGAGGGTTTGATGTTGATTTTGTATTAGGTGTGGATCAAGGTTAGACATGTAACATTTTATTCTAAATGAATAAGAAAACAAGAGAGCATAATGCTCAAGGAATGTTGTTTTTCCCAGTTTGGGTTTCCAGGGTAAAATCTCCGTGTATGGTGCATTTGTTGAGTCATTTATTTTCTTGATTAAATTTGTATTCCTCTCTTATGCTAGGTTTAGTGGGGAGGTGTTCTCAATTTCCTAGAAAATCAATAAATAAAAATATGGTTAAGTTTAAAACTAACTTAATTACCTCACATAATCACATGAGTGTGTAGGTGTCGTTTTACATTAATGTTTTATTTACTTGAGTCCTAAGTTAACTATTTTGGGTCATAATTTCTAAGAATCCCCCCTTTGATCCAAAATTTCTTTGGAGAGGATATTGAGCTTAGTTATGAACTTAGTGAATTTAATCCTTCCAAGATATTTAGTGAAGATATTAGTCATTTGATCCTCTATTGGAAAATAAGTTAGCTGGATGATTTCCTTGATGATGAGAGTTCGAAGATAATGGTACTTTGTATCAACATGTTTTTTCTTCGAGTTTAATACTGGATTTTTGGATAACTTGATTGATGATTGACTATCGATGGATAAGGAAGTATCTTCATTGTGAACAACTTTAATATCCTTCAAAATTCTTTGCAACTAGACTATTTTGCAAGACGCTTCCCAAGCAGAGATATATTCAAATTCTACTATGGAATTTGCAATTGTGGTTTGTTTCTTACAACTCCAAGGAACAATGCTGGCCCTTGACCAAGTTTTGAGGAACACTTGGTCATAATTGACTGTTTTGGACTTCAACACCCTGTAAAAGATGGAGCACCAGGCGAAGCAGAGATCACGGGATCTCGGTCCACTTTGGGCCTCTTTTAGGGTTTTGGGTTAATGTCATGGGAAAGGGACGTTGGCCCATGGGTTTACCCACACTTAGGCCCACTTTTGTAATATATAAATAGATACTTATGCAATGTAAGGATCCCCGATGGATTAGTTCTAGTAATTAGATCTATGTGATCAGATGTGGACTGTAAATGCTCTGTGTGTGATTGTAAGAGGCTTGCAAAGCTAAGTGCAAGTGGTTGTAGGAGGTTGTGAAAGGATTTGTGCTAAAGCGCAAGGAAGAAGGATCTAGCAAGCTATGAAGATATTCTGTCCTATGCGGAGTAAGGATTGTTGAGGCTCTGTGATGTAACTGCTTGACCGAGATAATAAAGAAGAAGAGTTGGTGGACGTAGCCCTAGGGTGGGGTTGAACCACACAAATCTGTGTGTGATGATTTGTGCTTTGGTTCAATGTGTTTATTTCTTCTTCTGCTAAGTGCTTTGATATATTTAGGTAGATATACTTATGATTTGTGCTCTTAGATGTGTATGAATGTTAGATCTGATATGTATGAGGATGCTTAGTGTTGATCTACTAGGATTTGATCTATTTTACTATTCCTAAGTGCTTGGATTAGTGTGGATGTTGTGAAGCTCTGTCTTATAAGAGAAGTGGTTATTGAATGTATCTTGAGGAACTAACGATGCTAGGTGCTCTAGTAAGTTGTATAATCACACATTTGTATCCCAGTTAAGGTTGCATACACTTGAGTCTTGCAACCACCCCTGCCTCTACCTTGGGTGAGACTTCATCTTCTTCGTAGGTGTTGCCGAAAGGGCTGGTAGTTAGGGTTTTGTTGGTGCGCTCTTGAGCATTGAACCATGGGTCTGTCCCTATGCCAACAAATGGTTCTGTTGCCGGGAACTAAAACTGTGATTGTTGGGAAGTAGAGAAGAAGAAACTTTGTGCAAAATAAAGCTCTGAATAAGGTCATATCTGAAGAAAGGAAGATCAGATCTGAAGAAAAGAAGCAAGATTTGAATGCCCTATGCTCTAAGAAAAGTAAAAGTGGAAGTTCCTGAAAGAAAGAGGTCAGACCTTCAGAGAAGAGGTAAGATCTGTAATCCTTGTGGTATAATAAATGTAAGAATAGTTAAAAGTTCTTAGATCTGAAGGATTTGTGCTCTGTAGAAGTAACATAAGTGGAAATTATGTTTCTAAAGTATGGATCTAGGTATTTTTGATAGATTTTGTCCTAGCTTAAAACCTAGGGCATTAATAGATGAAAGAAAGATTGATATGAATAGAACTGATAGATATGTTATACCTATGCATAGAAATAATGTTTGGACTAACAAATGGATGCATGATCCTAGAAAGAAATTTTTGTAGGCTAGTTAACATGATCTTGATGCATAGTACAGAAGAATATGGGGATCATTTAAGAGAAAGAGAAGATTAACCCTATGTTACAGTTGTAGAAAACCAGGCCATCTAGCTAAGGAATTCCCTGGCGGAAAACCCAGTTGTCTCTGTTGCAAAGATTTCGATCATGAAGTATTGGATTTCCCTAGAATGATTGCTAAGTTTGAAAGAATGAATCTGCATGAAGAAAACCTTAGGATAGCCCCAGAAATAGCAGAACCCCAGAAGGAATCAGAGAAAGTATTGATACAGACGAAGGAAACACTGAGGGAACATAAAGATGTACGATTACCAGAGATATTCAAAGAAAAGGAACAAGTTGAAGAAATACTAGGGGACTTCAACATTGATTGTATTCTTGATGAAGAAACACAAGTGAACATTATGACATAAATAACCTAGGAAGTTATAGGGAAGCCTGCCATGATTCCTTCACTAGGAGGAATAGGACTATTCAGAGGAAAAATGGTGATGTTATGTGGAAAAATCGCTCAGATACCTGATGTGAGTGGGAAATCCCGCTTATGGACTTAGCATTTAAGGGCTCTAATCATGCATGCATAAAATGACCATTTAAAGGCCTCTAATTTTTCCTATTGTCCCAACACAAAACCCCACATTCATACAATACAAAGGTGCAAACAAGATTAGGTAACTCTACCTTAAATACTTCATTTGATGTCGATCCCTTCTCTTTCACTCGCTCCTTGACTGCAAGCCTCCTCCCAAAGCTGACCTGCATTCACACATGGACAAACAGAGAGCTACAAACATGCATTCTTCACAAGAGTAAACTTTACAATATGTTGTCGACACTGCTCCTCGAACCTGGTCCTGGGCTACTCTTCACAATGCACCAACTACTCAACCTCACAATACAATTGCAAGAAATTGGAGAAAAGGGGGGATAAATTTGGGTAGAGTTTCTATACTCTTCTTCTTATTTTTTAAATAGGACCCCTACACCTTCTTTTATAGGTAGTTATCCAGTTGAATGACGGGCCATAGGCAGTCAAACGGTTTTAGCAATTTCCCGAAACATTGTTTCTCATCTGCAACTTTCCATTTTTCGTTCTTTTGTCAGTATACATGAGATGTAGAAGGATTGCAAGCGTATGGATGTGTGCATACGTGGGTTGTAGAAGGCTAGGGTGTGTGTGGCTAAACAAAGAGGGCTTTTTAGAAGATCTTGGCTCAAGAAATTGGCAACCAGTAGGACTAGAGGCCAGGTATGCAGGCTGGGTGCAAATTAGGTTTATAACAGATACCCCCTAAAGTGTGAGGTCAGAAGAGCATATGATGGCCAAAATACTTTACCAATCTTCATCAATGTGCCAAGTATGCGGGAGCTTCCATCTGCAAAATGACAATTTGTCTCATCGAGGCGGGCATACCCATGATTGGGATAAAAAATAAAATCATGGTTACCAATCAAATACACTATAGATCCATGTCATATAACTATATAAAGTGTAGTCGTGAGCAATACACAATGGATCTACATCTCAAAATCAAAAGATATACAAGTATAGTATCCATCTTCAAGAAGCTAAGTGTCGTATGATGGCTGGAGATGACGCTTTTAGAGCTCGAGCAACAACTTCAAGATCTTCAAAACTCATGTAATAATGTAATATGAGTGTACGAATTCACTACCCAGAGGTCTTTGATAGCTCATTGTGAATAGACAAGAGGATCCCGATGATCAGACAAAAAACTTCATTGATTTTGAACAAGGATTTTGATTGGTATTTTAGAATGGTCAGGCATGAGGGAAAGAGACAAACTGCAGAAAGGCTAACATGAGCTTGGTAAAAACTTCTCTTGGACAGTAGCATGACAAATGATGAGACTCAAGCAGCATGATATTGACATAAGTTGACAATGCAAGAGGAAACACCAACTCTCCATATGCTTGGAACAATTACCAAATGGAGGAGGATACAACTCTATGAGAACAGCTTCCTAAGGTCATACTATATCCCAGATCTTTGACGAACAAACAAAAAGATGTGCTTTGTCCAAGGGTGACTCATTGTGCTGCCAAAAAAAAGAAAATACTTTTCCCTTCCTCTTTTTGGGGTATATTTGATTTTTTTTGTCCTTTTTCAATATTTTTGAAAAGCTTTGAAAAAAGAATAAAAGAATTTTACGTTACAAAGGAGGAACAAGTGTCACAATCATACTAGTTCCAGATGCAAGGAACACACTGATGCTTAGAGAAAAGGGACATATGTAGAAAAGGGACACTAAAAAAAAAACTCCATGGGCCACAGGTGTCAAGACACAGAGGCAAAGTACTAAAGGGCTTGTGAATAAGGCATGCTTCAAATGGTTCAGTTGAGAGAAACATGGAGTCGGCATTAGTCCAAAGACACAAGTATGAAAATGTGGTTTAATAAGACACACAATGGTAACGTCCTTCGATGTAAGTTTAACGAGCCTAGAGAAGGTAAGCTCGACGGTTTTTCATATTTAGAGAGTCTGAAAAAGCATAAAATGAGACTCCACTGGGGTACCTTTTTCGAAAATAGTCTATTTGGTTTGAAAAAGAAGTAAACTAGCACCGAAAAGATGACTATTCAAAATCATTTTAATGAGTGTGACAAAGACAAGATCACTCGACAATATTTTCATTTTTAAGGAGTCTAAAAAGATCTGAACCATGGATTCCGTAAAGAATGTTCTTCTTGGCCATTCAACGAGTGTGAAGAAACAAAGTCACTCGACGATATTTTCAATTTTAGGGAGTTTGAAAAGAGCTTAACTATGGACTCCGTGGGGGTGCCTTTTTCGTGAATTTAGTCCCTCAGGCCTAAAAAAGGGGTAAAATTATACCTAAGGATACTCTTTTAGAGAACTAAAGTTCCTAGAGTATACCTTTGTTCGTATAATTGACCATCCAAACTGAAAAAGGGGTAAACTACCGCCGGACAGGCGTGCCTTCAAATTTCAGTTTAACGAGCATGAAAGACAAGAAAGATCGCTCAACAATCTTTTCATTTTTAGAGGGTTTGAAAAGGGCTTAAAATAAGACCTGTGGGGGGCTATGACTCATGTATGAAACTGGTTCAGGTAGAGCCTGTTGCTAGGCTCAGACCAAGAGTCTCTTCGATAGTCCACTTGGAAAGTCTCCCAAAAGGGAAGAAAACACAAACCACGGTGTACCTCCTCCTGCGGTATAGAAAACGTAGTCATGGCTTCAAGGATAGCCTCATATGAAGGCAATTCAAAATCTGAGAAATCACGCAAACGAAGTTCGACAGTCCCAAAGGGTGAAGTAAACTGACCATACTCCATATGATGATGGAGGTTCTGGACAGGACTGACAGAGTCTATCAATGAAGAATCACAAGTGCGAGAGCTTGAGGATCTACAAACAACGAGATCAGACTCAAAAGAATAATCAAGCTCATTTGGACTGAGAGGGGGAAGCAAGGGCTCCCATGCCCCCATTGGATAAATAAAAGGATCAATTGCTGACACCAAGTCTTGAGAAGGTAAACATGATTGCACAGGTTTCTGCTCAGAAGTAATTGAACACTGAGGATAACATGCCACAAAATTAACCCGTGGCGAGGTGGAGTGTACATGAACACTAGGAACATATAAAGGGGAAGCTTGAACTAACACTGAATTAGGGTGGTGATTATCAGATGCCATCTGGTCGATAGTGACAATGCTTCCATTGTGAGGGAAATGCATCACCCGGAACAACATAGACGCCACAACGTTCATAGAATATACATAATCATGCTCGAGAAGCATATTGAAATCTAATGGGCCCTGCACCACTATAACATCAACAAGGACAATCTTTCCACCTAACGAGATATGTAACCGAGGAAGAACCCCCAAATATTCACTAGGACGTATGTCAAAATCTAATAGTTCATGCGAAGAAGACAAAATCTTGGGAGATCCCAAGACTTTACAAACCGAGGAGGATAAAATACTTGAAGAGGTTCCTTCATCCATGATACATCGATAAATGTTTGTTGAATTAATTTCAACCCTTATTTGAAAGGGTGCAGAGGAAGGAATATGAGGCTCAACAAGGTCATTCCAATCAAAGGAAACCATCCTAGGGCTTGGAGGGGGTGTGCTCAGAATGAGCAGAATGCCTCCTTGTTCTGAAAATACTGAACCAGAAATGCTAAAAACATAGTCAGTAGACATGTCATTCCCCAAAAGAAGAGTGTGATCATTCGATGACTGCATTGACATGACCACTTTCACAACCAATGCTTGAATAGGATATGAGACTACAAGGTGTAAAGGCACCTCACCCCTCAAAAGAGGAGTGGGATCAACCGATGAATGAATCAACGTGATCACTTTCACAACCAATGGCTGAATAGGTTGTGAGACTACATGGTCTAAAGGAACCTCTCTCCTCAAAAGAGGAGCGGGATCAACCGATGACTGCATCGACATGACCGCTTTCTCAACCAATGGCTGAATAGGCTGAGAGACTACAAGGTATAAAGGCACCTCACCCCTCAAAAGAGGAGTGGGATCAATCGATGACTGCATCAGCATGACCAATTTCTCAACCAAAGGTTGCATAGGCTGAGCGACTACAAGGTCTAAAGGCACCTCACCCCTCAAAAGAGGAGTGGGATCAACCGATGACTGCATTGGCGTGACTACTTTCTTAACCAATGGCTGAATAAGCTAAGAGAATACAAGGTCTAAAGGAACCTCACCCCTCAAAAGAGGAGTGGCATTATTCGATGACTGCATTGATGTGACCACTTTCTCAACCAATGGCTGAATGGACTGTGAGGAAACCTGAGAAGACTCAGAATTAGAAGAGCTTACAGACAGGGACCACAATATTTGTACCTCTGGAATGCCAGGGCACATATGAGTAAGGTGATATCCCTTGCAAAGCTTACAAGGGAACTTAGTCTCACATCATATCCATCTAGGTTTCTCAATAGAATTGATGCCCCCAACATGACTACTAGTGGCTGGTTGCACATCTCCAACATGACTTGTAGAGGCTAGTGATGGGTCGATAACTTGACTTCCATAGGCTACAGACCTATTACCAGTATGAATAGCAGTGACTGGACTCTTTCCCCTAGCATGACTTGCAGAGGGTGGGTGTGTGCCCCCAGCATAACTTGCAGAGGCTGGGTGCTAGTCTTCAACGTGATTTGTAGGGGTTTTCGACCGATATCCAACATGACTCACAAAGGTTAGTGATTTCTTCTTCCTATTCTTCCTCTTTCTATTTTGTTTATACTTTCGATTACTAGTAATTGTACTTTCACCAGAGGCGGGAGAAGGAGGAGGAGAAAACTTTGTCGACGAAGAAACATCAACAGGGTACCCATGACTTAAGGTGGTTAACTTATAAGCTTCAATAGCATTCGAGACATCTGGAATGGTACCCAACCAAACCAGTAGTCCCACATTCAACCCAAGAATGTACAAAGTGGCCATCAAAGGGACACCAACGTTTCTGAAGAAGGGAAAAGAAAAAGAATCCTCTTGCAAAGGGGTTCCTTGGTTGGTATGGTCGGGAAATTTATCCATGAATATCTTATGCATAGGTTCTCCCCTTGCGAGATCGTTCAAATCCGTAAAAGTCTCACACACTGACTATGGCAGACCAATGTTATCAAAACAATGCCTATAAAGAGGCGGCTCCACGTTCTTAAGAGGAAGATTGAAAAGTCCTCTCAACTGACAGAGTGGGCGGTCTACCACCCTAGGTCAGAGACCCAAACCCAAAATTGACTAACTCACTATGGAAAACTAGGGATCATAGAGCACACACTAAAAGTTCCTAAAGGAAAATCAAGCAAACGACTAACTAGTTGAAAGAATAGTTACACCAACCAACACTAGAGAAACCTACTGGTGCAAGTGAAACTCAAATATGGAAGCACCCTCCCGGTATACTCTACAAAGCGTGGTCCAATGTCTGCCCTAGGTATTGCGGTATACCCCCGCGGTCACCTGTGTAAGTCCCTAAAATAAAGGCAACTAGGTTTCTTGCTCGTGAACAATCATGAGGCGGGTAAAGTCGACAGTCGGGTGGACCACAATAAGCAGGGTATGAAGCCCGAAAACTATCAAGGGTATCAAAAGCAAGTGTTCTGGAATACGACTGAGGACCTCGAACAGATTCGAGACCCACAAAGCTCCATGGAAAATGCAATCAACAAAATCCCAAGACAAGTCCCCTATATGTGTTCCCCACTATGCTTGGTCCAGCTTTGGAGGGGTTATCTCCGCTACCTTTCCGCACACGACCTCGTGTTTATCCCCTGTGTTAGAGGGGGGTCCTAGATAGTTTCCATGTTATTGGACTTCTACACTCCTTATCACAGACTCATATTTTATTTTTAACCGCCTTGAAGAGTTTCCTCTCCAACCTAATTCAAGGCCCTAACCCTAAACTAGTTGATGGACCTTACAAACATAAAAGTTTAGTTATTTTTAATTAGCGTTCTTTTTAAGGCTTGATTTACTCAAAAGGTGTGGTAGTGAAATTGATGTTGTTAAGACTCTTGCAGAAAAACGAAATGATAAGAACACTAGCAAAGAAGGATTATCTTTCTTATTTTTCTTTTGAAATGCTTTTAAGATGAGAAGAAAACACAATACTATGCTAATTTCTTTTTCTTTTTCATATAACAATGCAAGGCAAATGCCAACAAAGAATGAGAACTAACAAGCTATTTTTTTTTTTATATTTTCTTCCAATCAAAGCATAAGTAACAAAATATTCTAAAAGAAAATAAGTTAAAAAAGGTAAGGAATAGAAGAAATATTTTAATGAAAAAACAATCTATGCTGGAGTCCAACCTGGGCTAAAACTGCTATGACAGAGACTGGAATCAGACAAGAAAATCCTTGAAAAAATAACGCTTGATAGGAAAGAGGATGATTGCCTCTTTAAAAAAATTTCTAGATAGACACACGATTGTCACTTCAACAACTAGCGTATGCACGCGGGTTGTCCAAGGGCAGGGCACTTATGCATGCGTGCAGGCCCACTACAGGCCACATGTGCCTCTATTTCTCCTCAAAAAGAAAGTCAAGCAGCTAAGCTCGGGCATGGAGTATTGGTATTTAAAACCAGAACCCCTTAAAGGTACAAAAACTTACTTTGACAAACAAGAGGCAAGAAAAATTTAGAAAAACAAAGCTAACCTGAGGTCTTACGTAACTACCGACTATACACAGAGACCAGGAAATGATCTAGAAGACCTTGGAGAAGGATCACTTCTGATAGGGGAGAAGATGATTGCCTCTTCCTGAGAAGGATTTTCTGGATTTTTAGACACACAACTAACACATCAGCAACATGCGTACATACACGGGATGACTAAAGGTAGGGCATGTGCACATGCTGGCTACCCTTCTATAGGGCGCGTATGACTCCGAGTTTTTCAAAAACAGAAAAAGAAATAGTCTGGTAAGCAAGGTAGGGAGTACTAGTATTGAGAACCAGAACCCATGAACACTCAGACTTCTTGCAGAAACTTAAAAAAGGCAGTAAAACGAATTTCGAAATACCCAATAAAAAATCCCCAAAGAACCCTAGAGACTCCCCAGTGGAGTCGCCAATTTTGATGTGAGTGGGAAATCCCTCTTACGGACTTAGGATTTAAGGGATCTAATCATGCATGTAGAAAATGACCATTTAAAGGCCTCTACTTTTTCCTATTCTCCCAACACAAAACCCCACATTCATGTAATACAAAGGTGCAAACAAGATTAGGTAAATCTACCTTGAATCCTTTGTTTGATGTTGATCCCTTCACTTTCACTCACTCCTTGACTACAAGCCTCCTCCCAAAGTTGACCTGCATTCACACATGGACAAACATAGAGCTGCAAACATGCATTTAATATACTAATTGTTGGGTTAGACGTGACAATATCATGAAATAAATACACAATTTGAACATATGATATGGTGGGACTAAAAACGTATTCCTTTTTGTATTAATATTAACAAGAGTAAACTTTACAATATGTGCCTGGCACTGCTCCTCGAACTTGGTCCTGGGCTCCTCTTCACAATGCACCAACTACTCAACCTCACAATATAATTGCAAGAAATTGGAGCAAAGGGGGCATAAATTTGGGCAGAGTTTCTATACTCTTCTTCTTCTTTTTTAAATGGGACCCCTACACCTTCTTTTATAGGTATTTATTTGGTTGAATGACGGGCCATAGGTAGTCAAATAGTTTTAACAATTTCCCGAAACTCTATTTCCCATCTGCAACTTTCCATTTTTCATGATTTTGTTAGTATACAAAAGTTGTAGAAGGCCTGCAAGCATATGGATGTGTGCATACACGGGTTGTTGAAGGCTAGGGTGCATGTGGCTCAAAAAAGAGGGCCTTTTAGAAGAGCTTGGTTCAAGAAATTGGAAACTAGTAGGGCCAGAGGCCAGGTATGCAGGCTGGTTGCAAATTAGGTTTATAACAATACCTATGACAGTCAATGGAAATTCGACTGAAGAAGATTTTGAGATTATTAAATTTATTCAGGACAACACCCTGTTCACTATGTTGCTTGGAAAACCTTGGATTGAGAAAGATCAAGCCAGAAGAAAAGGAAGAAGAAAAGGTATTACAACAACAGAGACAAGAGCTAAAAGATTTCATGACCCGAAGGATCGCACAGTTGATTGATGAAAAAGAGAATAAATCATAGCTAATTAACACTAGAAGCCCAGTTATCAAGGAATTAGGGGACTCATAGAAGATTGGAGTATCTGTACCAGATATAGATGAAGTAGTTCTCATGAGTCTTGGGAAAGAACCTAAGTAGCACGAAGTGACTATGCCCAAGGAAACTAAGAACCAAAATGAGAAAATAAATATCGAGATGAAGATTACGGGGAAAAAGACTAGAAAGCTAAGTAAAAAGAGATCTTAGATCAACAGTCTACAAAGGGTCCTAGAGGGAACCTCTCCGAAAGAAACTTTTCAAAATTTGAGCTTTGCCAGGATAACAGAAAAACAACATGGGTCACTTCACCATGGAGAAGCAATATAGTCATTGGAGGCCGATATGTCCATTCAACTGCCGCTCCGAATGGATCAAAAAGTATTGATAACTCTTCTCCACATCGTTAGACCACACCATAACGGATAGAACCAAAGTTAAGGAAGCCCCATATCTGTTTCAAACGATCCGTTATAGAGTTACTTACTTAATCCATCGTGCCATGCACGAAAGACACTTTTGCTAAATCGTGAATTGGAGCCAGCAAATTACCTGAATTTTGAACAATGATTACTTCTCCCTTACTCTCTACCTTACTACAGTGCCTATGTTACTGTGAGAACCTAAGCTATTGATCCTGAGCGTATATGTTCAATGAATTTAGCGCAGTTGAAGAATCTATAAGAGAGGTACTCACTAGCCTCAGAGCCAAAATATTCATGTCAGAATGAGGATTGTCTACAGGTTTACAGGCATCATCAATGAGAGGAGTGCAAGCCTCCCCGTCGACTACTCGAGCAGGAATATCCTGAGCCAGTGCAAAAAGAAGAACCAAACATAAAGAAGATATGGCCAATGCGACGTTGGTCCCATCCATCCTACCTACTTACATACCACCTCTGAGCGGTGCGATCAACAGAGATAGTGTGCCTAGAGACTTTGAGTACACTATAGTCATTGTGTACCTGCCGAAAGGGGTATGTGTAGTCCACACAGATCACGACAAGATCGTAGCATTGAAGTTTAGTGACTTCAACTTGGGGGATCGAAAAGTCTATAACACAATTTCCCTGTACAAGTACCTAACCAAAACCAAGGGAAAGAATTCAAAGATCATCCCTCAGCAATGGACAATGAATCTCGTAGAGTCCACTTTTCTCAACGTTATGAAGATACCGCACTTCGGCAGACACCAGGAGGTGAATGCTTGTATGAAGCTGCTACTGGCAAGTTACCATGGAGGATACTTACGGCTGAACCATCGTATAACATTTGATCCAACGTTGATCAAACGGATCACTGGGCTTAGCATGTAGGGCCTTGATCCCCATGAGTACTATCCTGGAAAGACCGCGGACCACGCTCTTGCTCAGAAAATCAAAGAAGCCTATGGAGATGTTGAGAAAGGAGCGTGAGGCTACAAGGTAAATTTGATTGAAAGTGGCATAGTGCACCTCGCATGTCAACTGATCCCAGGGAATTTGGTACGCAAGAATCGACCCACAC
The DNA here is from genome assembly GCA_009831015.1 of Picea engelmannii. Taxonomy (NCBI): domain Eukaryota; kingdom Viridiplantae; phylum Streptophyta; class Pinopsida; order Pinales; family Pinaceae; genus Picea; species Picea engelmannii. Next base: position 24,858 of record ML822080.1, on the reverse strand, counting down.
AAGTATCCAAATTTGTAGTTGACCTCGTAGGAAAGCGTGCAGAGGGACTACAAATGAAATGGGTGAAGTACCTGTTGAATCAACTAGATATTGATTGTAGAGAAGCCCAGGATAAGGGGCATGAATTTAATTTTAGATAGATTTTGATACTTATAGATTTTGTCGCATGGTAGCTACCGAAAGGTGCAACCTTCCCCGGCATTGACCCCTTTGAACCACTGGCGGAAAAGTTCAGTGCCCTGTGGTACTCGAACGACATGAAAAAGCAGTGGAAATCCAATGTCGTATTTCATACCTACTGCACCTAGTTGAAGCTCGCCATCCAGTCCGAGCCACGCATGAACCCGAATACTTTACACTAGTTTTGACCTTTGATAAAGTTTAGTGCATACCACCATTTATTCTATCTTACAACACGTGCTGATGAGAACAAGGAACAAATTCGGTCCTATTATAAGCTGACAGAAGAAGACTTGGAGGAAATCACCAAGGAATGGTCGGTGAACCTTCTTATTCTAGCTGACCCCGTAGAAGTGTTCGACATTGACATCCCAGAAGCTTCACATAATACACCTGGACCCAGTAAGACAAAGAAAACAAAGCAGACAAAGAAGGATGAGGAAATCCAAGATGTAGACAACATATTTGTAAGAACCACATCTGTTACACCAGATCAAGGAGGTAATGGCAAAGACTTAGAGGAAGTCAAACAGAGGCCAGGAGACAAAGTAGAAAACATAAATAAAAGGAAGGGTTATCCTCTAGAACCTTCCTCCTTAAAGAAATCAACAACACCCGTGACTAAGTTGAAGACCATGCTCACTCCAGATGACTTCAGTTTTCTCATCGCAGCTATGAACAAATCCATAGAAGAGATAACTGAAAAGAAGGAAGATAAGAAAGACACAATGTACCACAGAGTCGAGATTGAGCTCCAAGGAGTATAACAATCTCTCCAGTCTAGCCGTGTAGTCTCCTTTGCGCCCTTGCCAAAAGGAACAACAGAAGAAGGAAATGCATCGGTTCAACTCCGCAAGATTGCTGACATAGTCGAAGTACGCCTTTAGAAAGCACAGGAAGAAATAGCACAGGCTACCCAGGCTTTAAATCAAGAACATGAGGAAATCATCAAGCAACGTCGAGCTACACAACAAGATAAGGACACTCTCCAAGTGAAATTTGAAGAAGACAGAGAGAAGATCCAAAAAGAGAAAGAGCAGCTACTCGCAAAGCAGATTGGGATTGAAGAAGCAGTACATGGAGCATTTCTCTCTGTGATCGTCTTAGAATAGAAGGCATAGGACCCCATAGAACACCAAGTGATGAAGCTTGCTGAAGTTATTCAACAACTTCAACAAAGAGTCATGGACTTAGAGCTTTAGACCATACCACAGACTCCACAAGAAGTGCGCGACCAGTGAGAAATAACTTCCCGGAGCACCATGGAAACAATTAAAGCACTCACTAAGGAATGCAAACAGTTAAGTAGCACAAGTGCGTAGATCTATGCGAACCTAGAATTGAATCAATTGGAGTCACATATCCAAGAGGTGAAGTACGACACTGAAAAGCTACAGGTAGAAATGAAGGCCCTGTCACTTGTAGAGAGAATGAAGAGGTTTCCAGAGCAACGCACAACCCAACAATAGATTCACATGCTTCAGAGTAAAGTAATGGAAGTCTCTCAACAACTTCAGCCAGTGCAAGAAAAGGCATGCCCACTGTTCACTGAAGTTGAAAGCCAAGGAGTAGAACTTGAACAGGTTGTGAACACAACAAAACAACACCTAGAAAGGCCGATGAATGAGGCACTCATCCAGGAGTTCGTTGAGTAAGAGGTAGTAGCAAGGCGATAGGTTGAAGCAGCTCAAGCTGAGCTCAAGGAATTCGAAGAAGAATTGGTCAGACCTGAGTGACTCGGGACGAGTCACAGGTGAGTGTTGGGGGCCTATTGGCCCTTGACCAAGTTTTGAGGAACACTTGGTCATAATTGACCATTTTGGACTTTGACACCCTGTCAAATATGGAGCACCAGGCGAAGCAAAGATTGCAGGATATCGATCCACTTTGGGCCTCTTTTAGGGTTTTGGGTTAATGTAATGGGAAATGGATGTTGGCCCATGGGTTTACCCATGCTTAGACCCACTTTTGTAATATATAAATAGATACTTAGGCAATGTAAGGATCCTCGATGGCTTAGTGCTAGTAATTAGATCTGTGTGATAGGATATGGACTGTAAATGATCTCTGCATGATTGTAGGAGGCTTGCAGAGCTAAGTGCAAGTGGTTGTAGGAGGTTGTGAAAGGATTTGTTCTGAAGCACAAGGAAGAAGGATCTAGTGAGTTGCGAAGATCTTTTGTCCTATGTAGAGTAAGGATTTTTGAGGCTCTGTTCTGTAACTGCTTGACCGATATAATAAAGAACAAGATTTGGTGGACGTAGCCCCAGGATTGGGGTGAACCATGTAAATCTGTGTGTGATGCTTTGTGCATTGGTTCAATGTGTTTATTTCTTCTTTTGCTAAGTTCTTTGATATATTTAGGTAGATCTACTTATGCTTTGTGCTCTTAGATGTGTATGAATGTTAGAGATGATATGTATGAGGATTCTTAGTGCTGATCTACTATGATTTGATCTATTTTACTGTTGTTATGTGCTTGGATTAGTGTGGATACTGCGAATCTATGTCTTATAAGCAAAGTGGTTATTGAATGTATCTTAAGGAACTAATGATGCTAGGTTCTCTAGTAAGTTGTATAATCACAGATCTGTTTCCTAGCTAAGGTTGCAGACACTTGAGTCTTGCAACCACCCCTACCTCTACCTTGGGTGAGACTTCATCTGCTTCGCAGGTGTTGTTGAAAGGGCCAGTATTTAGGGTTTTGTTGGTGCGCTCTTGAGCGTTGAACCTTAGGTCTGCCCCCGTGACAACAAACAACAACTGATTCCATGCTTATTAAATATCCCAAAGTAGATTCCTTATCATGAAAATCTCTAGAAAAATCTACATCTAAGTAGCCAACAAGGTCTAAAATTTTTATTCCTTTTACACTCAAGTCCACAATATTTTATTCCTTGAATATATCGAAGTACCCTTTTTTTTGGATTCCAATGACTCTCTCTTGGTTCCTGCATATACCTGGAAAGGACATTAAATACAAAAAATAAATATAGATGAGTATTTTCTAGATATATTAAACTTTTTATTAACTACCAATACCTAGTACAAGTTGTCCCCCTTCAAACTTATAAATTTTTGAGTTTTGCTCCATGGGGGTGATAATTGGTTTGCAATCCTCCATTCCAAACTTCTTCAATAATTCAAAAACATATTTAGTTTGAGAAATAAATATTCTTCTTTCTCTATGTATTACTTCAACTCCAAGATAGTAGTCAAGCAATCCCAAATCTGACATTTCAAAACCTGTTAGAAGTTCTTTCTTTACTTGAGATATATGGTCATTGTTATTACTTGTTATGAGAAAATCATCAACATACAATACAAAAATTATCAAGTTGTTGTCTTGAATTCGAACATACAAAGTCTCATCTGACTCACTGTGAATAAAACCAACTTTCTATAAATACGAATCCATTTCAACATACCAAGCTCTAGGTGCTTGTTTTAACCCATAAAATGCCTTGAAATTTTTCACACTTTCTTTTCTTACCCTAGAACTTCAAAACCAAGAGGTTGACTCATATATACATCCTCATGTATATCACCATTTAGAAAGGAATTTTTCACGTCCATTTGGTGAAATTTCCATCCATTTTGTGTATCCAAACCTAGCATGACCTTGACAGTATTCCACTTAGCTATTGGAGTGAAGGTTTCTTCTTAATCAATCCCTTCTTTCTCAATAAACCCCTTTATGACCAATCTAGCTTTGTACTTATCAATTTCACCATTTTCCTTATATTTTATTATGTAAACCCACTTACAACCAATGGGTTTTACATCCTTTGGACACTCAACAATTTTCTAGGTATGATTTTTAATTAGTAAATCGTATTCACATTGCATTTCCTTTCTCCATTCATCATGTTCTACTTCCTCTACAAAAGTGGATGGCTCAATAGAAGCAAGAGAAAAATTATGAGAACCCAAATTCTATTAACTCCTTGTACCTGTTTTATGTTTGTCATTAGACCTAACTTCCTTAAGTACTTGAGCTTCCCACTTTGGAGCCTTGTGTGAAACTTAAGGTGGCAATAAGGCACCATCTAAAGAACTATTATCAATGTTAACTTGAGATGAATCTTCCAAGTTAACTTTTTAATAATTTTTTTATTCTTCACCTTCCACCTGTTTGTTTGATGTCCATGCCATTTCAAACCATTGATCATCCTTTGATTTATTTAAGTGTTACAACCTTTGTTGTTCCTTAGTCACTTTTTACTCTAATTGACTAAGTATTTTCTCAATTTATTCCGCACTTAGAGTTTTTTTTTGATAAAAAACAACATCCTTACTGACAATAAATTTTCTTCCCGATAAAAGTCGATAGCCCTTTTTCTATCTAGAATACCCAATTGGAATGCATTTCATACTCTTGGAATCCAGCTTTGTTCATTTTTATTTTTGGAATAAGTTTATAGAAAACAAAACCAAAAACTATAAGATGATTAATCATGGGCTTGAAACCATACCATGCTTCATAAGGAGTAATTCCATCTAAACATGAAGAGGGAGACTGATTTCTCAAGTAGACTGTTTTGTGTACCACCTCATCCCAATAAATTGAACTTAACCCTATGAAGAACAACATATCTCTAGCCATTCCCAATAATGTTTGATTCATTCGTTTAAATACTTTATTTTTTTGTGGAGTATATGATTTAGTCAATTAAATCCTAATTCATTTTTCCTGGAAATATGCAAGGAATTCACTTGAAGTGAATTCTCCTCCATTATCCATACATAAAGTAGCACTTTTCTCCTTAGTTGTAGTTTCAACTAATTTATGAAAAGACTGAAACTATGTGAATGTATTTGATTTTTATTTCAAAAAATAAACCCAAACCATCCTATGGAAATCATAAATGAATAGAAAAAAATACTTACATCCTCAAAGTGAAGTGTCCAAAGGTCCAAATATATCACTCTGAACAAGTTGTAACATCCTAGTTTCTCTCCAAGTACTTGTGGGAAATGCTAACCTTCTTCGTTTTCGATAAATGCAAGATTGACATCTTGCATTTTCCTTCCAAAATGTGGGAAGTCCCTTTACCATTCCTTTTTTTTTAAGCCGAATAAGACTATCAACATTCAAGTGTCCAAAATAAACATGCCATGATCAAATGGGTGTAATACCGGTCTCAGCTAATCCTGCAAATTCCTGCATTCTTGGTATGCTTATGTCTTTCATTCTAAGAAGTTTTCCATCCTCATAAACTAGCATTACTATTTTATAATTATCCTTTATTGAGTTGATTTTAATTACTCCCTCTCTAATTAATATTTGATGCCCTAACTGGCGAATGAAAATCAAAGAAAAAAAAGCTTATTAAATGAGGGAACATACCAAACATTAGAGATTAAACTTTCCCCAATTCCTGGTAAAAAAACATTTACTGAACCTTTTCCATGTGGTGTGTGAGTGGTGTCATTTGCTAGAAAGACTGAAATCAAATGACAATCTTGATAATTCCAAAAGAAATATTTCCTGTAAGTCATAGGTTTAGTGGAACATGTATCCATGATCCATGCATCCTAAAAATCATTCTTGAAAGAGTAAGTTGTTTGAACATTATTTGTTGTCTCTATTTGTTGAAGTGTTGTAAAAACATATTCACATTTCCCATTTTATTCTATATTTTCCTATTGTGCCAAAGAATAATATTTTTGTTTAGTTATCTTGTCATAAGGAATGCAACAATCTGAGGCATAATGTCCAACATTATTACAACGAAAAAAATTTGTTGTTTTCTTTCCTCTACCTCTTCCATTTGATTGTGAATGGTGATGGTCTTCCTCTTTGGAATATTTCTTAGATCAATTCAAATTACCTTTGCCTCTTCCTCATCCTCTTCCTCTTCCTATTCCTTGACCTTGACCACGACCTCAATTTTAATATTGAGATGAATTACATTGATGTTCATTTCCTTTATGCTCATTTCACTTGGTAGAAGAAACACCTTTTTCATTAGTTCTCTTGCTTGTGCTTGCAATCAATACATCCTCCCCCGATTTTTGTGCCTTACCAAAAGTTTTATCATGAATAGATAATACCTCACTAAGTTTATCAAAAGTTGTATTCTCCAACTTATTTGTAATCTACAATGTTTCCAAAAAATGTTTGTATGATTATGGCAAACCCGAGATCAAAATTGTAACCATCAAACCATATTCAATTTTAGAAAATCCTACCTTTGCAATCTCTTAATAATTTTTAGTCTTGAGATATCTTCCATTAAATCTCCCCCCAAAACTGATTTTTTATGTAATAAATTTAATTGAATATCGACTCTTTTAGCCTCATATTGTGAATCAAATAAATCTTTAAGTATTTTCCAAGTTGACCAAGAATCACTAAAATTTTCAATATGCACAAAGACTTCATTAGAAACAATACTTTTAATTAGTTCTAAGTGATTTTCATATTTCAACTCGAATTTTTATAATGGAGAAGCATCATTTGGTTTTATGGGTTGTTCATTACAAATTTCTTTCCATAATTCATTATAAATGAGAATGCTATGAATGTGTCAACTCTGTACTTTATAGTTCTTTGAACCTTTAACTTGTCGAAATTATTAAATAGACTAATGAATTTATACATTGTTCAGGTACAAGTGTAGTTACACCTTATATCACCAAAAAATGGAATAATATGCACCGTATATCTCCAAAATATAAAAAGCACCTTATATCGCCAAAAGTAATTGTGCCTTATAACACCAAAAATATGCAACAACCAACAATCATTTGCAAGAATGTATGTTAATAGTGTTCATGTGATGGAAACTTTATATCACCTTATTAATTGGTTTTATGCACACCTTATATCACTATATTGATTGTTGTTATGGACACCTTATATCACCTTATTGATTGTTTGCATTGACAATGATTATGTTATGCGATTGTTGCACCATCAAAAAATGAACCATCAAAAGAAAAGAATTATGCACAAGATACACCACACACCACACAATAAAATATATCTATAGGGGTTTGGCCTTGAAACACATATAGTCTCATCAAAAAAGTGTTTGATTGATCTTTATTGTTCTCTAATCAACGTTATTCATCTGGATATAAATTGTGATTATATTAATAAATACAATATGAATGGAATGTGTCCAATGAGCCTTACTTAAATGTTAATATTGTTTTAAATTTTAGTGATCCATCCATAATAACAAAACATTAAGATCCTAACATAAAGTTACAAAATGAATGCATGTGTTAACTTGCTTTCTCATTTTGCTTTTGACGATGATCCGGATTTATGTAGGAACACAATGAAATACAAAAATACACATAAACGCAGAGATGCAGTGGAAATAAGACTTCATTTCATTAATAACAAATGAATGAAATATGCTTACAGACAGAATGGAAATAAACTAGCTAGGGCGTTGGTAGCTTATCTATGAGAAGAGATGTGGCTGCTACTCGCATCCGTGAGAAGATGATTACAATGAGGCTCTAGAGGCCTTTTTACAATAGACGAGAATGATAAAAGTCATAGACATCCAAAAACCTAACCTTAGGAGATGAAGCGCCAAAAGTCATGTGGGGCCCGTTTGGGTAAGTTAGTACATCAACTTCCCGGGGTCGTAACTTTTGCATACGATCTCCGTTTTAGGCGTGTGATAGCTCGTTGGAAAGGTATCGTCAAGGAGATTCATTTTGGGGGCTCAATCACACCTTCGACTATCATTGAGAACCTCGATCTCAAAAAACCTTCATTTAGGCCCTCAAAATGGCCCTGGAAGTTAAAACCTGCTAAAAATAGTGAATTGCCAAAATTGCCAGAAAACTGTTTTGAGCCAGTCGGAAAAGGTGGGTGGCCACCGATATCCACTTGGATCAATCCTCCCTCCTTAGGAAGAAATGGTCCCATTGCGTTGAGTTCCTCTATGAGATGAGGAAACTTCTGCTGAACTTGGTCCCTGGTGAGCCATTTGCCTTGGTGAAGGAGTTGGCCTGCTTTGACAACTCGATATAGCGGTATCCTTTGTTTTTGGGTGTGCTTGATCTG
>ML822079.1:60815-72340 GCA_009831015.1 Picea engelmannii | reverse complement strand
TAATTGAGTCATCAAAATCCACATTAGCTCACAATATACAATAACACAATTTATTAGCAAAAGTGAGTTGATTTTATATAGAAAAGTTTATCTTGTGATAAAAATCAATTCCAAAATAATTATAAATTGAACCTCTTTTAGGTTGTTATTATCATTACCAACATTTTATGAGTATTTACTAGTATGCCAAAGTTAATACAAAAATACAATGAGAATTTTAAGCTACCTGTCAAGGTCATAGGTGCTCCCTGCTAAAAAGACAATACCATCTACTTATAGGAAGATGATAATTAAGCCTCTGATATTTGAGATATAATTATAGAATTAATTAGATTGTTTAATGTCAATTAATAACTTTGGAAAACACCCTTTCCCTTAACTCTCTTACTGTGACTTAACCCTGAAATAATTTTATTCTCCAATCAAATTATACAACTTAGTTGAGAGAAAATTAATTATAATGATCTTATAAAATAAAAAAATCTATTTATAATTTCTCATAAAAATAAAAATTACAAGGTTTTTCATCCACAAATTAGGAAATCCCTTTATGACTTTTAAATTAAAATGTTTAAAAAATGAATGTAGGAATCATATATATATATATATATATATATATATATATATATATATATATAACTTTCAATATATTCAAAAGATGAAATCAATTTCATTATTTTATTCTTAAGTTAAAAATGTTTAAAAAATGATAATAATCAAAGTATGAATAATATTAAATTAAATTTTTAATTTTATAACTTTCAATATATTCAAAACATTTACTTTGAAATCGATTTGATTATTTTTTGAAACATTTAAAAAATCATAATTTTTTTAAAATACATGTTTTATTGATCATAACCATTTTATCATTTTCTTTAACATAAATGATAAGATATTGAAAAAAATTAAATTAAAAAATATTTAATAATTTTTTTGTTTTTAATTGTTACTCATATTTTTAATAAATTCCAAAATTGCTTCTTTTAATAAAAGTTCCAAGATTGTTCTTAACTTCAAATATTAAAATAAATTAAAAAAACCTAAAAAAAAATCCAAAAATATCATTCATTTAAAAAAAAATTGCCAAAAACTAACAAATAGATTAACCAAAGAGCCTAGACAATAATGTAGTATTTATGTATGGTAAAGAGATTAACCAAAGAGTCCAGACAATAACGTAGTATTTATGTATGGTAAAGAGATTAACCACAAAATCTTGGAAGAAGAAAGATGTGCAGATGTGATAGATGCAATCATTGCCTATGAACCGAGCTTTGTAGAAGTATTAGACAATGACAGTTATATACAACTAAATTAATGTCATGCTAAGTCGCATTTTTAATAATTTTTTAATTTTTATTTGATTTTTTATATTTTAATATTGTTGATAAAAAAAAATCACGATATTAAGGCAAGAGCGATTTGACGTTGAAGACAAAGCACAGACTAATAAATTACCTTTTTGACCCACTCGCCTGATCCATTAAAAACGTTTGTAATGCAGATTCCATTAAAATTTTAATATAAAATTTGCCAATCTTACTATTTTTTTGGCATACGAGTAATTTAATTTTTATTTGATTTTTTATATTTTAATATTGTTGATAAAAAAAAATCACGATATTAAGGCAAGAGCGATTTGACGTTGAAGAGAAAGATAAAGCTCATTTGCAAGAAATTGTTGCAACTGGTGTGTAAACCATGCAACTAGTTGATAGGACGAAAAAACACAAGATGGAGGATCCAGAGACGAGGCGATTTTTGATTTTTCCCTGGAGGGAGGTCTCGAAAGTTTGAATTTGAAACACGTGTTGTTCATTTTCTCCCGGCGGAACTCGGACTTATTGCCCCCAGATAGGTTCATCAACTCTCCGTTGAAGCTCCAGCGGATTTTTTGAATCGGGTTTTTACTAAAGTTTTTGGCGCCCACTACAGACAGACCCAGGATCCGACGCCCATCATAGGTTGTGTGATTGCTCCTTTCTGAGGGTTATCTCTTGGATTCTTCTCTCTGGTCTGGTTATTGTTATCTTTTAATTTCGGCCTTTGGATCCGCTTCTCTTTTCCTTCCTCTCTCTGGTTAGGTTACCGTTTGTCGTTTAGTCTCGGCCTGTGGAACCGCACTTTCTTTCCTTTCTTTTTGGGACTGTCGGCCATTATATTGCTCGCATCTTTTTCGGACTGTCGGTCACCGTCGTGCCCGTGTCTTGATTCTCTGACTCCTCCTGCTCATTGTCCGCGCTATAGAGTCTTTTAGTCATCTGTCCAGCTACTAGACAAAAAAGGAAATGATTCTTGTCCTAGCTTGGACCGGCGCCTAAAGCCTCTGGGTTATTCTCTGTTGGGCCTTGCTTATTGGTTGCTCCTTTTTACAGCTACAGGACAAACAAGAGTTGTTTTTGATAGGTCTGCACTGCTTCCAAGAGTCACTGGGTTTCGAAGCAATGTTTGGTTTTTTGGTTTTCCTTTCCTGCTTCTCGACAAACTAGTTTCGCTTTCACTGATTGGTCCTGCCCCAATGACCTCTTTCACTCTCCTGTGACCTCTCGACTCCTGCCTCCGACTTCCCTTCCAGCCATTTTTTTACCCTTTACACCTCGATTGCCTCCTTCTGGGCCTACAGTCTGATTACACAGCCTTTATTCTAATGGATTCCCTGACAAATCCACTGATGCAACCATCCGATGAAATCATTTGGAAACAAGTGGGTCTGTTTGACAAACTTGATTCCCTCGATTCAAAGCGAAAGTTTTTTCCCTCCAAGCCTCCCCTTTCAACTTTTCCCACTATTCCCGCTCAGTTTCCTGACAAAAAAGCCTCTTCTCCACTGTTGGCTACCATTCCTCCAAAGCCCGTTCCTTCTGCCACTGACAGGCCTCTCCATGATCTACTCTCCTCTCCCCTTCTGTCCCGAGATGGTTTACATTCCTTTCCAGTCGACCACAAAGCTGCTACCTTTCAACGCAAAGCCCCCTGTGGCTGGAAAGTGTGGAAATCTACCAGAAAATCAAAGCGCTTGGCCCTGGGGGATGGAGTGGGTTTCGAAGAGCTCTGTATGATGTCTACCTGCTCACTGGTGGGACATTTCTCCTACAAACGCTTGAGCCCACAACCACTGGAGGACTGGTTAAAGGGTAATTGGTTACCTGTCTTGGGTTACTTACCGCAAATCCAGTTCCTCAAAAAAGGTTGGCTTTCCTTTCATTGTAAATCTCCAGAGGACGCCACTCTTCTGCTGTCTTCTTTGTGGGTCTACGGAGGTGGTAGCCTCATGCTAAAGCGCTGGAGACTTGCCTTCAATCCGGACACAAAGTACTTCCAACACAGACACCTCTGGGTTCTTCTCTCGGGTCTCCCTTTGCACCTCTGGAACGAAGAAGCCTTGACAGCCATCGGAAACTCTCTGGGGTCGTTCATTGCACTTGACACACAGCTGCTCAGTGGACCTTCGAGAAAAATGGGAAGAGTGTTGGTAGAGATAGACATCACCTTGGGCCTGCCGGAAACTTTGGAGATTGATTGGAGAGGGAGAAAACTCTTTCAGAAACTGGGCTATCTCGGACTCCCCTTCTGCTGCAATCTCTGTCGTGAAACTGGCCATCTTCGCTGGGATTGCCCGGGTAAGTCACCTATCGATTCCTCAGAAGACAGCGACCTTTTTCACAGCCCTCCTGACTATTTGGAGGCTGACCCTTCCTTGGCCTACCTGGATACGCCCCTTCGTACCGTTTCCCAGCCCTTAACTGGACAGCATGAAGATTCGTTGCTTAAATTGAACTTACTTTTCCCTTCCCTCTTTAGAACTCTATCTGAAGTTGAAAAGGTCTCCTTAACTAACTACCCTTGGCTCTCTGCCTCTTGCAGGGATAATCTCCCCTTGTCTGATGGAGTGGCTCAACTACCCACAGCCCTCGACTTCCCTCCTGATCACTGCCTTCCTCCTTCATCGGGCCCCACTGAGATCCCCGCCTCTCCTCTCAGTTCTAACAGTCTTCCCCCTCCGGCCAAGCTGAACCAACCTCTTTCATCTTCAGTGATTGGGCAGCAAGATCCTCAGTCATCTTCCTTATTTCAAGAATCTCCCCAGCCTTTGCCTCCGGGCTTCAGTCAACTTGAGGAAGACGACGTTAGCTTACTGGCAGCGTTGAACTCCTCGGCCTCTCTCGGTAGCCTTCCGAACAACCTCTCCCTTCTACCAGTGTACCGTGGCAAAGAAATCATTCCCCCAGCCTCTGAGCCAGGTTCTTCTTCTTCACTTCCTCCTGAAAAACACACTAAAACTTTTGCCTGGGCGAGAAGCATCGCAGTGGAACTCTCTCCACTTCAGACGCGAAGTTCCAAGAAGAAAAAGGAGTTATCCAGCACACAGATTTCTACCTCTGACCCTCCTTCTCAGAATGGAAAGGCCCTTAGAGCATTGAAGGCCTTGGCACGATCAAAGTAATGATCGTGCTCTCCTTAAACATCCGAGGGATTGGAGGCACCCTCAAGATTGCTTCCTTCCGAAGATTACTGGAGAAATCAAAGCCAGACCTCATCTTTCTCCAAGCGACCCTTTCGACCGATCTTTTATCCAAAGATTTTGTGCATCTATTTCGCCCCTCATGGGTCACTGCGGCTGCAAGCTCCCTAGGAAACTCCGGTGGACTGTTGGTGGCCTGGGATCCTGATCTCTTCGAGCTGCAACCTTTCCTGTCGAGCGGGGGTATTCTACTGACAGGCCGCTACTTAACTACTGGTCAGGAGGTGGCATTCCTTAATGTCTATGGTCCTTGCTCGAATAGACCTCTTTTCTGGAATCACCTGGCAGACAGCGGTCTGCTCTCCTTACCGAATCTCATTCTCGGAGGAGACCTAAACATTATCTTGACGGCAGAAGAACATTGGGGAGGATCCTTCCTGCCCGGGCCTAACGAAGCCTCCTACAGAGAGCTCTTCGCATCAAACAACTTGATTGATATACGGCTTCCATGTCTGGTTCCTACTTGGCGTAATGGGCGTTCTGGTAAAGAGGCCATCGCCAGACGTCTGGACCGTTTTCTTGTTGCTGAGGCTTTCTTGACCTCTTCCTCCTTTCCTTCCTCGTGGGTGGAGTTTCCCTTCTTATTGGATCACGCTCCAGTCATCCTCCAGCTGCTGCCCCCAGCGATACACCGATCGACCCCCTTCAAGTTTAATCATCATTGGCTGTTGCAAGAGGATTACTCAGCCTTGGTCCACGGTGTCTGGACGGACCATCGCTTTCTGGCCGAAGATAACCCCCAGCGACGACTTGCCTGGAAACTTAAAGTTCTCAAATAAAAAACAAAGTCGTGGTTTATGGATTTAAAGCTAGCGGAAAAGGCCCGATTATTGGTGCTGGAGTCGGAGATAACTATTCTCATGACTGCATCTACAATTTCTACCTTATCAATGGAGGAGACAGCCAGACTATCGTCGCTAGAATCAAACAGAGCAAACATACTACGGGAGGAGGAAGATGCCTGGAGATTGCGTAGCCGCGCGACGTGGCTAAAGAGCGGAGACTCCAATTCAAAGTTCTTTTACAAGCTCACTAGTTATAACATGAGCAAGAAAACAATTTGGTCGATTGACAGCAACAGAATCGGGACTGGGACCATTCGAGGGCAGGATGAGTTAAAGACTGAGGCAGCCCTCCATTTCAAACAACTTTGCAAAGTCTCTAGTAACCAAAATCTCCTCGACAAGGCCTCGACAGCCGGCCTTTTCCCTCATTTTATCTCAGCAGTAGATGCCTCTGAGCTTTACAAGCCTGTTTCTCTTTCAGAGCTCAAAGACATTCTGATACATTTTAAAAAAGAGAGAAGTCCAGGGCCGGACAGCTGGACAACTAAATTCTTCATCTTCTTTTTTGATCTTGTAGACGAGGATCTTCTCCAAATGGTGGAAGACTCACGGATTAAAGGAAAAATTTCTGGAAGCCTAAATGCTACGTTCCTGGTTCTGATCCTGAAATCTTCCAATTCCCTCTCGTTCAATGATTTTCGTCCGATCTCCCTCTGCAACCTCGTCTATAAGTTAATCTCTGAAGTCATCTCAAACCGGATCAAGCCTTTCCTTGGAAGGAGTATATCGGCGGAGCAACTTGGATTCTTAAAGAACAGAGGAATACAGGATGCTATCGGAGCAGCCCACGAGTGTTTACACAGCATCAAGCAGAAGAATTTAAAAGCACTGGTTATGAAACTTGACCTCAACAAAGCTTTTGACAACATTGATTGGGAGTTCCTGAGGCTGGTGCTACTTGCTGTTGGTTTTGGAGAGAAGCTGACAAATTGGATTTTAGCGTGTGTTACTAGTGCAAATTTTGCAGTTATAATCAATGGAGAGGCCACAAGTTTTTTTAAAAGTGAGAGGGGCCTCCGTCAGGGTTTCCCACTCTCCCCCTATCTCTTTATTTTGATCATGGATGGCCTCAGCCCCCTTCTCAAAAAAAGCTTCCCTGAACAACATATCTCCGGCATTAAAGTTTCAAAGCTCATAAGGATCGTCCACCTTATGTTCATCGATGACCTTCTTCTCATGACGAAAGCTGATCTAGCGGAATGGTCTATCATCCAGGATGCGCTTTTTCATTTCTGAACAGTCTCGGGGCTTTCCATAAACCACTCAAAATCATCAGTCCACTACTGGGGACTCTCGGAGCCAGAACTACTTATTTTCAAACAATCCATTCCCTTCACTTTCATTGATCTAAACGGAGGTTTCAGGTACCTTGGGTTTCAGCTAAAGATGGGAGCCTCCTCCCCCATTGATTGGCAGTGGCTTGTTAAACTTTTTGAAAAAAAAATAGGAGGCTGGTGTAATAAATGGTTGTCACTTGGCGGTATTTTGGATGACCTTGGAGAGGATTCCAAAAAAGACCATCTTTACTCTCAGGAGAATCACTTTCAATTTTCTGTGGAATGGCCATGGGAGAAAACATAGTTTTCACCTCTGCAGCTGGGAGATTTTGACAAGGCCTAGAAAGGCAGGTGGATGGGGCCTAAAAAATCTGCTCACCTTCAACACAACCCTCCTGGCTAGTTCTTTTTGGCGAGTTGTTACTCATGGTAGTATTTGGCACCGAATTGTAGTGGAAAAATACCTTGGCTCCTTGCAACTCAGTGACTGGCTTCGTAAGCCATCTCTCCTTTTAAAGCTAGCTTCCCCGTTCTGGAAGGGCCTGGTCGCTTCTTCCCCTGTAATCCTCCATTGGCTCAGATGGAAGTCAGGCTCTGGTACTGAGATAAAAACCGGTAGGGATATGATTATTGGTCTAGAGGACAGATCACTTCTCCATCCAGATTTATGTATGAAGCTATGTTCTCTAAATTTACAGTTCCTTGCTCAGATCAGTATCCCGACTGGATCCCCCTCTCTCCCGGATAATTGGTTGGGATGTAGGGAACTGTCTCTAAGTGGGCGGTGGGCTTTTGAGTGGAACCGTTTTACCTCTGACCTCAAAAGAGCAGGCACCTCCCTCGTTGAGGAGTTGGATACACTGTTGTGGGCAGGTGGGGATGCCTCAGGCATCCATTCTGTAAAGAACATTTATGATGCTCTTCTGAAATTGCAAGATCTCGCATCTGAATTGTCTTGGCGTTTTCAGCTTTGGAGGTGGAAGGTTCCCCTTAAAATTAAACTTTTTGTTTGGCTTGTTGGCATGGATAAGATCTTAACTTGGGAATCACTTCGCCGGAGAGGATGGGAAGGCCCCGGTTTTTGCTCCCTCTGTCGCCGAGCACCAGAAGACGTTCACCATATTTTGATCCACTGTGAGTTTTCAAAGGACGTTTGGTTCAGAGTGTTAAATCATTTTAACCTTCCTTTTTCCTAGAGTGGAGACACAATCAATGAATGCTTCAGCTCCTGGTACTTAGATAAATCCAAGTCGATTTGTTTGGCTGCCCACATCAGCTAGCATCTGTGGATCGAGCGAAACAAAGCATTGTTTGAGGATCGGCCTCCATCATCGCTGGCAGTTTACTACAGAGTCCTTGCATCCTTCAACTGGCAGCCGACCACTTTAAAGCTTGTCATCCACAAAGTGATTGACCTCAGCCTGCCAGATGGATTCACCTTGGCATGCTTTGACGGAGCTTCCCGATCCAATGGCCTCTGCTGTGGGGCTGGAGGTTTTTTCAAAGCACACCCGTCGAGAATCACAAAGTGGTTCCTCAACTGTGGTCCGGGAACTAACACGGAAGCAGAGCTCATGGGGTTTTGGGTTTCCCTTTCGCTGGCGACTTGTTGGTCCATTAATCATTTGCTCGTCCGCGGTGACTCGAAAGTCATCATCGACTGGATTACTCAAAAATCTAAGCTCCATTCGGTCCACGTCGAATGTTGGAAACAAAAAACGCTGGATCTTTCTAAAGGTTTCACTAACATCGGTTTCCAGCATATTTCCAGAATCTACAATAGTGAAGCGGACACTCTCTCTAAGAGAGCGTTAATGGAGGAGGCAGGGAGAATCTCGATCTTCCACTGCAATAGCAGGATCGAGAGTCCTATCACCTACTACAACATCTACTGATTCGATCATGCCGTCCTCCCTTTCTCTGATAACATTGTCAGATCTTATTTGTCTTTGGTTTTCGTTTTTTTGGTGATGATTATCTCACTGTCAATTACAGTCTTCGGGGGTCTTGTTCCTGAAGCTGGTCAGATTCTAGTGTGTTTTGTATTGATCGTTCTATATTTGAGCGGCGGTGATTCTCTGCTTCTGTTCGCTGAACACAACCCATAACTCTTTCGCTGTACCTTTGTGGCTTTGCTCTGTAAATGATTTTATACCTTATATAAAATTGAGAAAAAAATTTCATGGAAAAAAAAAAAAACACAGACTAATAAATTACCTTTTTGACCCACTCGCCTAATCCATTAAAAACGTTTGTAATGCAGATTCCATTAAAATTTTAATATAAAATTTGCTTATCTTACTTTTTTTTTTGGCATACGAGTAATTTAATTTTTATTTGATTTTTTATATTTTAATATTGTTGATAAAAAAAAATCACGATATTAAGGCAAGAGCGATTTGACGTTGAAGAGAAAGCACACTAATAAATTACCTTTTTGACCCACTCGCCTGATCCATTAAAAACGTTTGTAATGCAGATTCCATTAAAATTTTAATATAAAATTTGCAAAGCGTACAGCCCATGTTAGTAAAGGCTTTGAAAACCCGTCAAGTTTCCAATCGGGTCTCATAGCTTTGGAGAGTCTGCGGAGCCGTCAAGCTCCCAACCAAGTCTGGCGGCGTCTGTAGAGCGGAGCAGCCGCCCAGGTAAAGACTTTGGAGGGCCGTCATGTTCCCAACCGAGTCTGGGAGCGTCTGCAGATTGGAGCACCCGCCCAAGTGAAGAGCTTGGAGATCCCTCAAGTTCCCAAGCGAGTCTGGGAGTATATGCAGAGAGGAGCACCCGTCCAAGTGAAGACGTTGGAGGCCCGTTAAATTCCCAACCCAGTCTGGGATCGTATGCAGAGCGGAGCACCGGCCCAAGTGAAGACGTTGGAGACCCGTCAAGTTCCCAATCCAGTCAGGGAGCGTCTGCAGCTTCTGTACAGCGAAACACCCACCCAAGTGAAGACGTTGGAGGCCCCTCAAGTTCCCAACCGAGTCTGGGAGCGTTTGCAGAGAAGAGCACCAGCCCAAGTGAAGACGTTGGAGGCCCGTCAAGCTCCCAACCGAGTCTGGGAGCATCAGCAGAGCGGAGCACCCGCCCATGTCAAGATATTGAAGGCCAGTCAAGTTCCCAACTGAGTCTGGGAGCGTCTGCAGAGCGGAGCACCCACTTAAAAAAAGACGTTGTAGGCCTGTCAAATTCCCAATCGAGTCTGGGAGCATCTGCAGAGTGGAGCACCCGCCCAAGTGAAGACTTTGGAGGCCCGTCAAGTGCCCAAACGGTTCTGGCAACGTCTGAAGAGCGGAACACCCGCCCAAGTCAAAACGTTGGAGGCCCGTCCAGGTTCCAATCGAGTCAGGGAGAGTCTGCAGAGCGAAGCACCCACCCATGTCAAGACTTTGAAGACCCGTCAAGTTCCCAACCGAGTTTGGTAACATCTGCAGAGAGGAGCACCCGTCCAAGTTAAGACTTTGGAGTCCGGTCAAGTTCCCAACCGAATCTGGGAGCGTCTGCAGAGAGATACACCTACACAAGTCCAGACTTTGGAGGTCCCTCAAGTTGCCAAACGAGTCAGGGAGCGTCTGCAGATTGAAGCAACACTTTAAGCCGACGTGTTTCAATGAATGCACATGACAAAGTTCATTTGGCAAAGTTTCAACGTAACTATCGTACAGGACAATTTTTTCTAGGTGCTTCAGCTTCCCAATGGACTTTGGCACCTTACAGAGGGGACCACGAATGTACAATTCTCTCAACTGTAGAGGTGCCTGCAATGTTCACACACATTATTAAAGTGGCTTTGACGTTGTAAATGCCAACTTTTTGGCATTGTGGTATAGGAAGACAAAAAAACAACGAATCTGTAAAAACATAAAATAACTACCTGAGATTGATGTTGCCACAGTGTCTCCCAGTGGCTCACCTTCTGTATATATAAAACTCGTAAAGTCTTTAGTGAAATCCAAGAAGGTAAGGACGAGTACGGACAGTTCTCCCAGCGGAGATATATTAGTTGTGGTAGCTGCCCTGCCCCGAAAAGGCGTTCAACAAAATAACCTTCAGCCCTAAGCAGCTGCAACTTGCTTAGATTGAAGCTGACCGCAAGGGTTTCGAAAGATTGGTCAGTGCCATTTCCGTGAACCATGCTAATTCCACGCACCTGAATTGATCACGCGGAGCTGTTAGAAACAAGATTGACAATTTTGATAACACAACGCTATTGTGGAAGCCGGTCGAAAGCTTCAAAATACGTACAGGTGCTTGGCCGGAAAGATTATGATGAAAGTTGTCAGTTGGGCACCAAAGCCGACGCTCACTTCCAGGAGTTTCCTTCGCCAGATCTCTGGCCAGGTCTCTAACGTGGTCGTGCATTCTTATACAATTTTCACTGTCGACGTCGACGAGGCATCTGTACTCTAGGTTGCGAAAACCCAGCGATCCTTCCCAGCCGGATCCGTCCCATATTCTTATGGCGGTATCCTTGTCTTCTCCTATAAAGAAACAGGCAATATCTAAGAATATCTGCTTCTCCTCTCTATCGAGAGCGTCATAGCTAATTTTAAGACTGCTTTCTATATCGCTGGGAAGTACTTTGGAGGTTTTGCGCAATTGCGCATTCCAATACTCTAAATTATTTTTTCCACGGAGAAGCGCCCCAAGCACTTTCAGAGATAATGGCAATCCATTGCAGGTATCCAAAAAAATTTCGACAACTTCGTCAAATCCTACAAAAGGATGGGGCTGACCTAAGGCATGCCAGCAAAAGAGCTCTTGCGAGTGCTCTCGATTGAGACCTTTGAGCGTGTAAATAGATGACTCTAAGATCCCTGAGCTTGTAAGCACATCCTTATTGCGAGATGTAACTAAAATTAAGCTACCTGAATGAATGAT
>ML822079.1:13274-33219 GCA_009831015.1 Picea engelmannii | reverse complement strand
ATTGACGACGATGGGGATATTGGGACGTGGGGTTTATGTTGATCACATTGTAATGACATGTCATTTAAGTAAAAATTGGCAATGTCATGAACATAAATGTCATATGTTCATCATATGTCAAATGGCTATGTGATGAAAATAAATGTTGTATGTTCATCACACAGTGATGACAGGATATTTATTTCGACGATGTTCATCACAATGTGATGACATGACATAGTTTGTCACATTATGACAACAAGATATTTGTGTCACAAACAATGAGGATATGTTCATCACATTAGGACGATGAGGTTGTATTCATCACATTACAACTATATGGTTATGTTCATCACATTGTTATGACAAGGTTATGTTCCTCACATTGCAACAATATGGTTATGGCCAGTATTGTTCATCACATTGCGACAATATGGTTATATTCATCGAATTGCGACAATATGGTTATGATAAGACATGTAAGGTCCTTTCTCACAGAACCTAAAATTGAACAAATTTAAACATAAAATTTATTTCAACGTATAAGAAATTTCATTAATCAACATATAAGCATATTCAACAACATGATGATAACCACATAATACATCATAATAATATTTACGGGAAGATTATAATCAATTTCATAACACAACAGAATAATGAAATTTCATACCTCTAACTGATGCTACTGTTGTCCCCAACTCTGCTTGATGCGCTGCCCAAAACTGTCTAACCACCCAGCCAACTAGGAACAGAGCCCCTCTGGCTCCCTAGCTCCAGGATTCCTGGCCCTCGAGCTTAAAACTCCCAGCAACTGATGCACCCCTGTGACAGTCCAACAAACTCCAAACCAGAAAAAATATGGTCCCTAATCTCAAAATAATGCTTCCTTCCCCCAAAATCCAAAAGTGTCCTCTCTCAAATGCCTCTGCCCCCTCATATCCTCCTTCCCATTCACCACCTCTCCATTCAATGCCCACCCACCTTATCCCTCCATTCAATGCCTTATCCCTCCATTCAATGCCAACCATCCCTCAATACGTTAAGTTTTCTATTAAATAAATTAAAATTTATTAAACTTTAATTCGTTATCCAAACATAAAATGAGTTAATTAATTAATTAACATACATTAATAAATAAATAAATAAATAAATAATATTATTAATAAATAATCATTATTTAACTAATATACATTAGGACAGTTAATTATTTAATTAATTAAACTTAATAAACCTTAAGCAATTATTTAACTAGGGTTGTTACATACACCCACCCTTTAGGAAACTTTGTCCCGAAGTTTAAAGTATTTTATGATTCAAGGGAAAAGACACATGGTTCTCACATTCATAAAAAATAACTGACATTATTAGTAAGTAAGCTAAGAAAACTCATACATACTGGTGTACATGTACAAGAAATGCATGTGTAGCTAGTACATACAAGTCTTGTGCATGTACTAATAATCAATAACTATCACCCTTATAGTAATTTATGTATGCATCCAATCCAATCAACAAGACTATTCATTTTATAAAAGACAATAAACTAATCAAATGTTTATGAAATCCTTTAATTACAATTATCTAGCTCAACAATGTTATTTAGACAATTGTAGTTTAGTTACGTAATTATGAATATTCATATATACCCATTTTCTTTTCAGAAGGGAAAAACAATAAATTCCACCATAAGAAAAATCTCCATACACTCTCAACTATTTCTACTCATCCTTCCTCCCTAACTTACTTCCATCTTCATTCCTATCCTTCCTCTGCTGGACTATCTTGGAGCGTCAACTATATTGACCTAACTTCAAATAGAACCCGTAAGTGGAAGTGTCACTATCTTGACCAAGCTTCCCCAGCAGGCAACTAACAGTCATCATCACACATCTAAGGGAGTGTGACCTAACACCGTCCTCCCATGACTTTAGGTTTCGGAGGATACATGGTGGGAAATGCCTCCATCCCTCCTAATCATGACTAGGGTCCACACCCTACAATGGAATATACAGTATACAGTCCCTAATATAAAAATACTGCTTCCTTCCCCCAAAATACAAAAGTGTCCTCTCTCGAATGCCTCTACCCCCTCATATCAAAAGTACAGTCCCTAATCTCAAAATAACGCTTCCTTCCCCCAAAATCCAAAAGTGTCCTCTCTCGAATGCCTCTGCCCCCTCATATCCTCCTTCCCATTCACCGCCTCTCCATTCAATGCCCACCCACCTTATCCCTCCATTTAATGCCTTATCTCTCCATTCAATGCCAACCATCCCTCAATACGTTAAGTTTTATATTAAATAAATTAAAATTTATTAAACTTTGATTCGTTATCCAAACATTAAATGAGTTAATTAATTAATTAATTAACCTACATTAAACAATAATTAATTAATTAATTAATATTATTAATAAATAATCATTATTTAACTAATATACATTAGGACGGTTAATTATTTAATTAATTAAACTTAATAAACCTTAAGTAATTATTTAACTAGGGTTGTTACAAGACATGCTCGTCACATTGCGAAAATATTGTTATGGCAACTCATGTTCATCACATCGCAACAATATTGTTGTGTTCATCACATTGTGACAATATGGTTATGGCGAGTCATGTTCAACCATTTTCAACCATGGTCAACCATAGTCAACCATGGTCATGGTCAATCAAGGTCAACCATAGTTATGTTTGTCACATTGCGACAATATGGTTATGCTCGTCACATCGTATGTTGAGCGTATAAGGCTAGGTTTGTCACATTGTGACAATCTGGTTATGCTTGTCACATTGCGATGACAAGCCTATGCTCGTCACATTGGGAGGGAAGGATATTTACGTCACATTATGATGATTGGAGCTTATGCTCACATCAATTTAAAAAAAAAGCATTCATTATCAATAAAAGAAGGCCCTCATTACCAAAGAGATTTTTTTTTATAAAAATATGAAATGTTTAAAATATTCCATTTATTTTCAAATATTTTTCATATATATAATCTCCCAAAAATGAAAAGTACATTGCTATCAATTTGTAATCAAAATCACTTTCATTTAATTTTCAATATTTGGAGATATCTAGTTTTTTTTTTCTCTTTTCTATACATTCACGTTTCCATTTATTATTATTTAAATTGAATTCAATCATTTTATTGTTATTATAAAATAAACCTTAATATAAATAACCATAACCCTAATTTTAATAAGAATAACCCTAACCCTAATTTGGTCCTAACAGTAACCTAAATAACCCTAACCCTAACCTTAATAATATATGTTTTATTAATACATGATTAGTGACATCTTTAATTATTAATATTGATTTATAATTGGTATATAAAAGGTATGTATGTTACATATCTAAAATACTCATTGTATATATTAATGATGTATATTAATAATAACTAATAATATAATTAATATTATTAATTAATACTTATTAATGTATTGTGTATAATAATTCTTAATGTATTAATAAAAATTTATTAATAGTATTATTAATCACTATTAGTTATGATCAAACTAATCAATAAAATATTATTAATAGCTATTATTACTATTCGTTAATAATAATAACAAGTATTTGTTCATATTATTAATAAATATATTAATTATATAAATAATTATTAATAATTATTTATATAATTAATAGTTGATATTAAATTAACCACTAATATTTGTAATATAATATAATATTAATCACTTTTTACTATAATAATTTAATATTAATAACAATAATCTCAACTTTACCAATAATTAATGTATTAATAATACATACATTAGCCCTAACTCTAATAATCCTAACCTTATTAGTAATATATTATTAAACATCCTAACCCTAAAGCCTTCAAAGTTACTAAACTTATTTTATTAATTGACTTTATTAATATATTAATTTACAAAGCTATTTTATTTTATTAATGAACTTTATTACTGTTGTGAAAAAACAAAGAACATAATTCATTAATTGACTCAAGAGTTACTCTCGCCATGATTTCTTGAATACAAAGAAAGAATATGAAACAAATGCTAATTATGAGGTTGGCATAAGTAAGTAGGCAATTATGGCTGCTCTCGCCATGATTTCTTGAATACAAAGAAAGAATATGAAACAAATGGTAATTATGAGGTTGCCATAAGTAAGTAGGCAATTATGGCTGCTTCCATCACAGGCTTATGGTAGACATGGCAAACATGATACAAATGTAAATCTAATAATCTAAAATGATAAAAAGTTAATAGTGAAGTAAATTTGTAATTTCAAGTAAGTTAGTTAATCATTTTAACATGGCAATTAGAGGGTCACACTGTAATTTCTTAATCATATTAAGTAAATGTTAAAAAGTAAACAGGTTAACACGCCTTTAAAAATGCTAGAAAGTTATGAACATGAGATCTTATTCATTGATTTGGAAGGACGACGAAAAATATGCCAACATCTTCAATTGATAACCATACGATTGGAATTTATGGGTAAAAGATCATTAAATGTGCCTATTTCCAATAGGTGTACACCTTTAAGCATAAATATTAATATTATTTTTTTGGAGATGTTGATTTAGTTGATTAGTGCACCTCGTTTCTTTATTTTTTTCAAAATCACAAGTTGAATTATTCAAAATAACTTGGCATCCACAAACATAAGATACTAGGGGGACTTGACATTCATGCAGAACAATTTCACAATGTAATAATTTACCACATTTTATACATCTCTTTCCATCATCGAGGCATCATGTGTGAAAGAGAAGGGGGAGTTGATGACGTCCATGCACAACAATTTCATATTGTAGTTTCTTACCACATTTTTTGTATCTCTCCTTCGACGAGGCATCATGCATGGTAAGAGAAGGGGGAGTCGACGTTTTGTAGTGTAGCTTTTCATTACATTTTTCTTCATCAAAGCATCACTTTAGATAAGACTATTAATGTTGACTTAATTGATTAGTGCACCTCCTTTAAAATAAAATTTAACTTTCAGAATCACAAATTCAATTATGCAAAACAACCTAACATCCATATACATAAGAAACAAATAAAATCGACATCCATGCACAACAGTTTCGTAGTATAGTTGTTTACCACATTTTCTACATCTCTTTCCATCACCGAGGCATCATGAATGGAAGAGAAGGGGGAGTCAACGACTTTTGTGCACGACAATTTGGTATCAATTTCGCACTATAGCCTTCCGTGCACAAAACTTTCATAGAAATTTCGCATTGTATTCACTTAGCACACTTTTTGCATCTCTCTCTCCATCGATGAGGCATCATGCATGGTAAGATAAGGGGGAGTCAGTGTTTCATAGTGTATCCTTTCACTACATTTTTTTCATTTGTCTTCATCAAGGCATCACTTCTGCTAAAAGTGTTAACCCACATATTTATAGAGTAAAAATTAATGTTAATTGTTGTGAAAAATTATTAAAATAGTAAAGTAGAAGTTGGAAATAAAAGATACTCAATGTAAAAAATGTGGACACTAAAATTGAAATTAAAATAAAAAGTTTAAGAAAATATAATTTATTAAGTTTGTATTTATAAGGAAGAAAAAAGGTCATGGATAAAAAAGTGAAAAAAGTAAATAATAAAGAATAACATATAAAATTAGAGGGGTGGATAAAGAAGATCAAAACTAAATCAAGAAAGAGAAAATCAAAAGAAAAAGAAAAGGGTTAATGATCAATATGATGAATACTGGGTTTTCAAGATTGGCTATGTTTATAGTCATCTTTCCGATGAAAATTATTAGGATGTTGGAGTAATAGGGTTCTTAAGATAAAATTTTAGTTTAGTCAAAGAAAATAAGATGATTAGATTTATGATAGTGTTCCACAATAGTTGATTCACATATGCAATTATGGAAGGTGTCAAGGTGAGATGCGTTGTAAATGATATACAGGTTTCTTCTATGTATTATCTGCCATATGAGTAGTGAATATTCTAAACTCCTTGGTGATGCAATGGATCAGATTTATCCTTAGCTTTTGAATAAGTATTTAAGGGTTTTATGGGGTTTGAAGTGAACTTTAATATTATTTTTGGCCAAAATTTTAGAGATGCAATTTGTAGTACCTTGGATATAGGGAAGATAAATGAGAGCTAACAGTGAGGAAGATGAATGGGAGTTTTTAGAATTTACAATAGCAGGTTAGCGAACAACCTTGTTGACTTGAGAAGTTGAACAACCATTGAACTTAAGGGCCCTAGTTAAGTGGAATTTTTATTTTTCAAAGAAATGAGGATTGTAAATTTGAATGGTTTCTTTTCATTTTAATAGACGATTAGTTTCTTCCAACAAGATGTTTTGTTGTTCCATTCTTCATGCAGACGACTAGTTTCTTATGACAAGTTGTTTTGTTGTTCCATCCTTCATTCAAAACAATGGTCATCGTTGGACATAAATAAATGTTGTGGAAGCTTCACTTCGTTAAATGACATAATCATCAAAATATTGAAAAAACAATGAGCAAACGTGTAGTCTAAAGTGTTAGTGATTTGGTCTACTTCTATTGGTCTCTTTTGGTGACCTAGTGGTTGACCAGTTGATCCGGAAATCCTTAGACACCACTTGTTTATTTGAGTATAAACATGCAATATCTAACTTAATCCAAAATAATTTACTGATCATATTAGGGTGGTTTGCAGGATTATAATGTTGTGCTTTTTACCTAAAAATCATAAACTAATGATTAGTTTGCTTAATGATGAGATGAAACAACAAAAAATAAAAGAAATCAAATTACATGTAGATAACATACTTTTGTTTCATCTTTAAGTTCCCTTCAATCCAATAAAAAATTGCTTTCATCATCTCCAAATACTAAAATACATGACAACATGTGCTTGCATAGAGTTGTTTTAATGGAATCTCTTTAATTCCATAACTCAAAAAACAAAATTAAGTTAATAATTGAAATCCTTGCGAAATTATGAGAAATTTGACTATAAATTCAACCCATTTCCAAACTAGCTCAATTATGCCCTCTTCGGCACATAAAACAATGCATTAAATTCTCATTAATGGAAAATTGAGTGAATAATTTTAAAAATGACTTCAAATCACAAAATAGAACTCAAATTCATTATCCTTGCAAAAAATTATGAAAAATGAGTATAAAGTTGCCGAGGTGTTATCATTATACCTCATGGCATGCTTTATGAGACAACATATTTAAGCTCTTCTTGCCACACAAATCAAGACATTCGTAAAACCTCTAAATCCATACCTTTAATTGGAATTCATGTCACCTCGGGATCGGTGTAGACCTCAAAATATATGCATTGGGATGTGTGTGAAGTGTTTGGATCTGCGCCCATTAAATAGGCCCAGGTCTCCAACCTCCATGTAGATTATATGGCAACTTATTACAAAAATTGGTGGAATCCCGTTAAATGTGGGACTGTTGCTAAAATGGAAAAGGTCGGGGGTTCTATTCCCCGTGACCTTTGCAAATTCATTGTTTGTTATATATATATATATATATAATGTGTGTTATATATCCCACATGAATAATGGATATGGTGGTTATATGGCATACAATGGAAACCGAAGGATAAGGGATAGGGTTGAGGGCTTAGGAAATCCCTTGGCCCTTTTCCGCCCATTTAAACCTTTACATACAATAAATATATTTGGTGCCATATGTATAATAAGAAACATTGTGTGGTGCATTGGTAAGGAGGGATATGTTAAGTCTTGGGAAGTTATGGAATTCACGGGTTCGACCCTATTGACTCCGTAATTTTAAAGAACCATAGCCATTTAGGCCAATGGGAGGTCGTTGCCTGGAAACCTCTCATTGGCTGACCTTGACATGTCATTCAAGAATTAGACAACTTGTGTGACATTGTTCAGCCTGTGATTGAACCACCTGGAGGTATGATATTGATCTAGGAGGATCCTCAGGTCTAGAAAATGATAAAAAATAAAAGTTCTCGGAATCAGATGAAACCAATTCCATTGCATCTGTTTCATCGCATCGATTTCGTCCATATATTTAATTCCTCAAATGGACAGTGTATGCAAAATTTATTGCACTCTGATCAAATTCCTAAACATGCAAAAAGTCAACATGAAAAGGTCAACGCTGACGTCAGCATGACATCATGATGATGTCATTATGCTGACATGGCATCGTCTGGAGGTGACACGTGGTAGCTGACCGTACAGTGATGTGGTAGAGGAGTGACATGCTAACTGGGAAGTTGTGACATACTTGGTCGAATCACCGCTTGACAAGTGTCACCTGGTGGGCAAATTAAACGATGCCACGTGGCCCATTCATGGGCTCCCATGTCGAACCCCTTCATTGGTTCGCTATGGTAAAAGTTATTTGGACTCCATCGGAGTTGAACCTGCGACCTCCGGGTGTGGGAAGCGTCTTGGCAGGGCCAGGCTACCAGCTCGCTTGTAGTGGAACTTAACCACTATAGTCTACATAAATATTTAAAGTGGCTCTAAGGTTTGGGCGGGGGCGGAAAGGGTTGGGGTCTATCCCTAGCCCAGGCATAACACCCTGGGCGTGTATTCACTTATGTGGAAAGATAAGGCATAGGGCCACCAGAATGGGGAGTTCCACCATAAGACCAGGGGTTGTGACCACTGTCGGGGTCGATCGGCGAGGGCTTATCCGACTGATCGGGCCCTCGGTTCCATAGTTTTCACCATACGACAAGGAGCGTTCGAAGGAGGGGCCAACGCATAGCACCTTGTGGGTTGGCGCTTGGCCATATGGATCATATGACCAGGAAAAAGGGGTGTGTGCCAACCTTTGGGGGCCTATTTTGATTTTTGTATAACAAAGTGGTTATTTTGTTATAGTTTTTGCTTAGATTGGGCATTTTTGGAGATTTCTTGGCCATTTGGAGAGGGATTTGATCCCAAAAGGAGGCCATATCTTTATGGGAAGTTGGGATTATATAACTGAGCCTAAAAACTATATAAACCAGGCCCTTTGAGATTGTGAGGTTACTTTTGTGTTGCAGGGAATGTGAAGAGTAGCTTGAGCTAAAGGCCCATTTCTCATGTTTTGAGGGGCATTGAGTCATGTTTTGAGAGGAGATAGTTGAGTCATGTGTGCATCTACACAAGGAAGTATTGTACAACAAATCAGAAGCCTGTTTGTAACAAAAAAGAGACATTGTAAAGAGAACTTGAGCATTGAAGATCAATAAAGCGGTCCTCCACATGGAAGCGGGCCCGGAGACATAGCCACACATTGGTGAACTCTGTTAACAATTTATTTGTTTCTATTTCTCTTTCTTATTGGTGTTATCTTCTCTTATTTTGTAACATGATTAATGATGGCTGAACTCTTTAATCATTCATGAGCATCAAGTTAATTTCATTTTGTTATAAATACCTTTCATTTTTGGATCAAGTATTTTGGTATCAGATCTTTGGTTGTGTTGGAAGGTTTAACAAGTGCAGGATTGGATGCTCACAAGATCCAAATATAGGAGAGGAGAAGGATCATTGGCTGAATTTATTTCAGATATATAACAAGTGTTGAGGAAGAAAAGAATGGCAACCGAAGAAGAAACTTCTCCGTGAACTAGAAAGTTCGAAGAAGAATTTTTCTCCATGACAGAAATGGTCAAGGTGTTATACAATGATTTTTTGGAGAGAAATAAACTTGTTCTAGGAGAACCTTTTACGAAGGAGAAAAATGAAGCCAAAGGAGAATCTTCAAAGCCTCCTCCTTCACCACCTTCTTCTCCTTCTTCTTCAAGTTCTTCTTCAAATGCTAGTTCTAATTCTACTGCACATACTATACAAAAGCATACACATAAGCATAAGTCTGACATGATTTTATTAAATCTTGATGTTAAGTTTGAGTTTCATTTGTATGATGGGGAACTAAATGCAGAAAAGATAGATAATTGGATAAGACAAATTGAAGTATATTGCAGGATACAGAAAATCATAGATGAGGAGACTATGATCCAACTTGCTAGTCTCAAGATGGGAGGAACCACCCTTATGTGGTGGGAAAGAGGGACAAAACATGATCTTAAAAAGTTCGGTAAGACTCTCTCTTCATGTCTTGATTTTACATCTACATTACGAAAGGAATTTTATCCTCTAGCTTATATGAAACAATCTATTATGTCATGGCAGAACTTTAGGCAATTAAAAGGACAAACTATTCAAAGTTATACATAGGAGTTTTGAAAAAGAGATTTATTGTTGGAAATACCATTGGATACTCAAGAGACATTGCTTAAGTACATAGGTGGTTTGCATAGCTATTTACGACATACCATTCCTATGTTTAATCCAACTAGTTTAGATGAGGTGTGTGTGCAAGAGACTCATCTTGAATCTAGAGGCAAGAATGTAAATGTTGATTTTGTAAAACCATTTAAACGTACTAAAGGAAAATTCAAGGGCAAGGGTAAAGAGAAGTTTAAATGGAAGAAGACTAATAAAATGAAGAAGGAAAAACCTACATGCACTCATTGTAAGAATGAAGGCCATAGTGAGGATCGTTGTTGGATCCTTCACCCATAATTGAAACCAACAAAGTTAGGAAATAAAGGGAAGCCAAAGTCTACTAGAACAACTCAAACAAACTTGGGGTCCAATTTGGGAGATGAGACTAAGGTCACAGTAACGGGAATCAAAGGTAAAAATTCTGAAGCTAGTACAATTTATTCAGTTCAGTATTTAAAAGTTGATACTGAAGTTTATGAGATCAAACGAACATAACTTTTTCACATAAGAGTAATTTCCAAACATACAAAAATTCATACTCTATTTGACATTAGCTCACAAGTAAACTTGATATCCGAGACAATTGTTAAAAAGTTAGGATTAACTACTAAAATTCATAAGAAACCATATCCTTTAGGATGGATTCATAATGATAGTTAGTTGCAAGTGAATAGGCAATGTGTCCTAAAGTTTTCTATCAATTCACAATTTATAGATGAGGTTGAGTTAGATGTGGTTCCACTAGATATATGTGGTATTGTACTTGGGAGTCCATATCTGTATGATAGAAAGGAAATATTCGATCGTGAAGACAATAAGTATCAATTAACTAAATATGGAAAATAATATGTTGTAAGGGATCATAAGAAGAAATTGAATCTCTCACTAATCAACTCATTTCAAATGAAGAGAATTGTAAATGTCAGTAAAAGATATTTACTAATGGTTTTAAAAGCAAAGGAAACTATCAGAATTGATACTTTTCAAGATTGTGATAGAAAGTTTAAAGATGAATTAGTTAGAATTGTTTCTGACTATGATGATATATTTCAAGTCCCAAAAGTATTACCTCCAAAATGACAAGTTGAACATGAGATACAGTTGCAGCCGGATGTTCCTCTACCTAACATTGGAATGTATAGGTTATCAGTTTTGGAAAATGCAGAGATAAAGAAACAGGTACAAGAGTTGATTGAATAAGGAGTCATCAGACCAAGTGCTTCTCCATGTGGGTCACCTATCATCCTAATGCCAAAGAAATATGGCACATGGTGCATGTGTGTGGACTTCTGAGCCTTGAACAAGATCACGGTAAAAACCCACTACCGTCTTCCTCGCATTTATGATTTATTAGATCAATTGAAAAATGTGGTATATTTTACTAAGTTAGACTTAAGAAGTGGTTACCATCAAATTAGAGTTGTTGAACACGATATATGGAAAAATTATTTTAAAACAAAACATGGATTATTTGAATGGTTAGTGATTCCATTTGGCTTAGTAGTTCACCTGCTACTTTTATGCGGGTTTTGAACGATGTATTCAGGCCATTCATTGATGATTTTGTAATACTCTACTTAGATGATATTCTTATTTTCAGTAGGACCAGGGAAGAGCATGTCCAACATGTTAGGCAGATACTTTCAATGTTGCAGAGAGAGAAACTTTTTGTAAAGTTGTCAAAATGTGAATTTGGAAAAACATCTCTTGGATATCTAGGTTACATTGTAGGGGGTGGAGAACTCAAGATTGATCCCTCTAAAGTTGAGGTCATTGTAAATTGGCCAAATCCTACAAATGTAATTGAAGTAAGAAGCTTCATGGGGGAAACACAATATTGGAGGAAGTTTATTGCAAACTTCTCTCTAATTGCAGCTCCTTTACATGCATTGACAAGGGTGAAAAGGGGATTCCAGTGGGGAGGAAGCCAACAAAAGGATTTCGACACTTCGAAAGTGAAGATTAGTACAACTCCTGTTCTGGCATTGTGAGATCTCCAACAATATTTTGAATTTGAAACCGATGCAAGTGACTATGCCTTGGGGGCAGTGCTAATGCAACACATAAAACCCATATGCTATCATTATGAGACCTTCACTACCAATAATTAACTATCCAAACTATGATAAAGAATTGTATTCTTTAGTACAAAGTGTTAAAAAGTGGAAACATTACTTAATGGGAAAAGAAACAATAATACATATTGATCACCAACCATTACAGTATCTACAATCGCAAACTAAGATGCAACAATCAAGGCATTTTGGATGGATGGGGTTTTTACAAAAATTTCATTTGGTCATCAGATATAAGAAGGGAATTCATAATAAATTTGTTGATATGTTATCAAGACCTCCTAATACAATTGCTACAATCCTTAAGCACAATTCAATTACTCATGAAAGTTACATTAAACAATATGTTGAGGACAAAGATTTTAGGGAAGTCTATGCAACTTCAAGTCATGGTAAAAGAGAATAAGAATTGAATTATCATATTAAATACAAGTTTTTGTATTATTTGGGAAAGTTATGTATTCCAGAAAGTGAAAGAATCCATGTAATCAGGGAGGCACATACTTCTCTTATAGCATGATATTTTGGTGTAGAAAAAACAATTGCTCAGTTACAAAGGTTTTGTTATTGGCCTCGAATGCATGAAACTGTGTCCAAATATGTAAAAGGATGTACTATGTGTGTAATAAGGAAACCAAGTAACAAAAATCTAGGATTGTACACTCCACTTCCTATTCCTTCTAGACCATGCGAAAGTGTATCCATGTATCTTTTGGGGGAATTTCCTATGTCTAGGAAAGGTCATGATTACTTGTATGTAGTTGTGGATAGGTTCACCAAGATGTGTGTTATAATTCTTTGTAAAAATCAATTCACAGCTGAACAAAAAACACAAATGTTCTTTGAAAATATATGGGTTCATTTTGGGTTACCTACTTCTATTGTATCTGATCGAGACTCTAGGTTCATGGGAAAATTTTGGTCAAGCTTGTGGGAACTTATGGACACCAGAATAAAGAAGAGCACAACATTTCATCCATAAACGAACGAGCAGACAGAGGTGGTGAACAAAACAATAGTGCATCTACTTCGGGCATATTGCAACAAACATCCTAATCTTTGGGATGAACATTTGTGTTATGTGCAGCATGTGTATAATAGAGCCAAGCATTCTTCTACTTAGAGGTATCCATTTGAAACATGTTTGGGATACTTGCCAAAATCTCCTTTGTATTTTGTCTTTGGGAAAGACAGTGCAACAAACATACACAGTGATGTGGACAGGGCTACAAAGTTCATTGAATGGATCCAGTTGATTCATCGGGCAACACAGGAACTGTTGGAGAAAATCCAAGCCAAATACAAGGTGATACATGAAATGCATCGTGTTGATCACCCATTCAAAGTGGGAGATCAAGTCTGGTTATACATCAGCAAGGAAATATTGCAAGGAGAAGTTAAAAAGCTAAAACCAATTTGTTATGGTGCTTTCAAAATTTTAGACAAGATTGGTTCTAATGCTTTCCAGTTAAAATTGCCTCCATATATGCAAATTTATTCATTTGTAAATGTGGAAAAATTGAGACTGTATGATCCTCCTATGATCTAGGATCAATGAGAGAATGTTAATATTCCTTCCATAGAAGATTTTTCTCCTAATTATATGAATGAGTTGTAGGAAGACACCATTTTGGACAAACGAGTCTGTACTTCTCGCAGGGGCGATGTGGAGTATCTTCGAGTAGGATTGAAGGGAAAAAATCCAATTCAGGACAAGCGGATGGAGGGAGGAAAAGTGAGGGTGCAGTATCCTCACTTGTTTACCAATTGATATTAGAATTTTGGTGGTACAAAAACTTCCAAGTGGGGAGGATTGATCCAGGAGGATCCTGAGGTCCAAAAAATGCTCAAAAATAAAAGTTATCGGAATCAGATGAAACGAATTCCATTGTGTTTTTCTCATCGTGTTGATTCTGTCCATATATTTACTTACTCAAACAGACACCGTATCTTAAAGTTATCGCACTTTGATCAAATTCCTAAACATGAAAAAAGTCAACAGAAAAAGGTCAATGATGACGTCAGCATGATGTCATGATGACGTCATTATGTTGACGTGGCATCGTCTGGAGATGAAACGTGGCATATGACCATACAGTGACATGGAAAAGGAGTGGCATGTTGATCGGGCAGTTGTGGAAGACTTGGTCGAATCACCGCTTGACAAGTGTCATCTGGTGGGCAAGTTAAACAGTGACATGTGGCCCAACCATGGGCTGCCACGTGGAACCCCTTCATTGGTTCATTGTGGTAAAATTTATTTGGACTCCAACAGAATCAAACCTATGAACTTCGAGCATGGGAAGCATATTAGCAGGGGCGAGCTACCAGCCCGCATGCGGTGGAACTTATCAATATAGTCTACATTAAATATTTAAAGTGGATTTAAGGTTTGGGCGGAGGAGGAAAGGGCTGGGGTCTAGCCCCAGCCCGCAGTCTTGTTACCACCATGCAACCAAGGCATATCACCTCAGCCGCGTATTCAATTCTGTGGAAATATAAGGCGTGAGGCCACAATAATGGCGACTTCCACCATAAGACTAGGGGTTGTGACCACTGTCGGGGCCGATCGGTGGGGGCTTATCCGACCGATCGAGCGCTCGATTCCATAGTTTGTGCCATGCGACCAAGAGAGTTCGGAGGAGGGGCCAACACGTAGCACCTTATGGGAACACGCCAACCTTTGGGGGCCTATTTTGAGTTTTGTATAACATAGTGGTTATGTTGTTATAGTTTTTGCCTAGATTGGGCCTTTTTGGAGATTTTTTGGCCATTTGGAGGGGGATTTGATCCCAAAAAGAGGCTAGATCTTTGTGGGAAGTTGGGATTCCATTATTGACCCTAAAAACTATATAAACCAGGCCCTTTGATATTGTGAGGGTACTTTTGTATTGCAGGGAATGTGAACATAAGCTTGATCTAAAGGCCCATTTCTCATGTTTTGAGGGGCATTGAGTCATGTTTTGAGAGGAGATAGTTGAGGCATGTGTGCATCTGCACAAGGAGGTATTGTACAATAGATCAGAAGCATGTTTGTAACAACAAAGATCCATTGTAAAGATAACTTTAGCATTAAAGATCAATAAAGCGGTCCTCCACTTGGAAGCGGGCCCGAAGACGTAGCCACACATTGGTGAACTCCATTAACAAGTATTTTGTGTCTATTTCTCTTTCTTATTGATGTTATTTTCTCTTATTTTGCATCATGATTAATGATGGTTGAACTCTTTAATCATTCATGAGCATCAAGTTAATGTCATTTTGTTATAAATACCTTTCATTTTTGGATTAGATCTACCCAGTCAGCTGCCAACAATCATGTGGCACATGTCACCCTTGCAGTGGTGACACATGTCACCTCTTTTCTCCATGTACTTTTCCCTTTGACCTGGTTCACTCAAACTTTGACCTCTTATAATGTTTTCATATGAGCTGCATTTGAATTTTCATTTACATTGTTGGAAAGATGATGACGAGCTCTACGCAATGATTTAATTTTTAGGACGATTTGAAATTGTCGAATTTTGAGCATTTACAGATCCCCTTGGACCTCTGTATGCGTTTTGGATCTTCCTGTACCTATGTGAGCATTCGTTAGATTCTCCTAGATCACACCTTGCCACTAAATAGCTTTTGGATGATCAAGGAGGATCTCGATGGCCATCCACCTTGTCCAACTTGCTCAAAACAATTTTTTTGGCAACTTACTATTTTTAGCAGTTTTTCGGTTCCCAAACTTCTGGAGCCATTTTAAGGGCCAAAACAACGTTTTTTCACAATCACACACCTCAAATATAGGAGTATACTTTGATTTATCCCCCTAAATGAATCTCCTCGTAAATACCTTTCCAACGGGTTATCGTGCACCCTAAACAAAGATCGTATGAAAAAGTTACGACCTCGGGAAGTTAATGTACTAACTTACCCCAATGAGGCCCATGTGACTTTTGGCGCTTCATCTCCTAGGGTTAGGTTTTTGGATGTATAGATTTTTGGAATTCATATTTATTGTAAAAATTCCTTTAGAGCCTCATTGTACTCATGTTCTTGTGAATGAGCGTAGTTGTCACATCTCTTCTCAAAGATAAGCTGCCACCATTATAGCAATCTTGTTTTCAGTCTGCATTTTACAACTTTCAAGATATTTCTTATTTAATAGAAGTCAAGTTTTACTGTATCTCTATTATTTTTCACTGTGTCTCTGTGTTAATTTCATAAATCTATGGTTTCATTTCATTCCTCTCATAAATATGGATGAGCGGTATCAGAGCGGCTTGCTCCCCATCGTTTTTTTAATGCATGTCCCCAACATGGTCAGGGTATAGAGAGTTGGGTCTCGATATTGTTTCTGTTAAAGACAATTGCTCTCACTCACCAAAGAAACCATCCATGGAATAAAATAATAAAGATGACAGGATAGGAGATCCTTTCAAAATGTTGCTCAAGAAATCCCTTGAGCGACATAGGAACGAGATGATAGACAACTTTGCACAAATCCTTCGACAACTGCGGAAAAACACATCCACATTAAGCAGAGGTGCCACCTCCTTCAGGTTACAAATCAATGTTTATATTATTATATCTGAAGGTCAAATAGATGCAAATGTCGTAGATAAATGGTTAAACCTTCTAGAAGGGTATTTTTCTTTCCAAAACCTTTTCGATAGAGAAAATATTACATTTGCACTCCTCAAGGTCATCCCCCATGTCAAATATTGGTGGGATACCTTCTGTGAGAAAAAGGAATAGAGGGTTCCACATTATTTGTAGTTTCACCCACTTTGGTTTCCTTCACACATTCTATTAAGGAACAATAATACCCTGTTGGAATTTATGATGACTTGTATACAAGATGCACCACATTGTAGTAGGAAAGAGACCAAACTGTTCCAGAGTTCACCAATGTCATCCATACCTTGTGCACCAGAGATAGGTATCAAATATTCTGAGTGACATTTGGAGCTCAAGTACCGCGACGCTCTGCATAGATACATCTAGACATAAATGGATTTTTTGGAAATCTCATCCTTGGACGTGAGCTATCGATATGCTGTAAAAATCGAGCAGAAGATTAAACAAAATACATGGTAGTTTGGGTCTGGGAACCCCTCACATCATAATAAGGGAAAGGGAATCCCCAACCCATAGAACAAAGGATAGAGAAAAGATGGGAAACCTCAAGACAACCATTTGAAGCCACAAGAAAATGAATACAATGGGAAGATGAAGAAAGATACCAGGAAGTGGTGCAACTTCCACTTCCATAAGAGCCCCTGGCATAACACTATTGATTATCACTCAAAGAAGTCATTGGTGGCTGAGGTAAAATCCTCTGAATAAGATGAGGGTTCTGACTCTGAGTCAAAACCAGAAAAAGGGATATGGATAATTAATGTGGAACCTAGTGCCACTGTTTCTACCACCAAGATCCAGCCCCGTGAACTCGATGAGCCAAAGGAAGGTGAGCACCTCTTTCATTCACAGATGTGGGTAAAAGGCACTCCACTGCACTTCATCATTGATAGTGGTAGCAACAACAAAGGTCGTCAAGTGGCTAGCCCTGCCGACAATGTTGCACCTGCAACTCTACACCATCAGATGGCTCTTTCAAGGAAGCGATCTTCACATCAGTCGATAGTGTCGCATGTCATATGGAATCAAGCCATTCAAATATGAGGTATTGTGTGATGTTTCTCCCCTTGAAGTTTGTGATGTTCTTTTGGGCCAAACTTATTTATGGAAACGTCATGTTCTATATGAGTCTAGGCCTCATAGTGCTATTATTACTTTGAACGGGAAATTGTACAAGATACCTGAGGTAGTCCCACCTCGTGCTATTTCCTTGATCTATGCTAAGCAATGAAGGAAGCTCATTTCTTAGACCAAGAAGTTTTTCTTCTTCATGATTTGATCTTAGAGTGAGAGAAAGGTTGCCAACACATCTGTGGCCTCCGCGGATGACCTCTCCACATAGAAGAAGAACATGGATAAGGTCGTGGAATAATAGAAATAAATCTTCGCATCACCTACTGGGGTACCTCTGCATTGTCAGGTCAAACATCCCATCAATCCGGTCCCTGACGCACCACTACCCAATGGGCCAGTCTATCACCGCTCTCTACTAGAAAATGAGGAGATTAGGTGTAAAATCCAACAACTACTCGATAAGGGGCACATCCAACCCAACTCATCACCTTGTGGAAGCCCAATCATGTTGGTACAGAAAAAGGACGAGACCTGGCGACTCTGCATTGATTACCGGGCCCTAAATAAAATCACAATGATGAACCAGTACCCGATTTCCCGAATCGACGATCTCCTTGATCAACTCAAGGGGGGAAAATACTTCAGTAATATTGATTTGAAGTATGGATACCATTAGGTCCCAATATAAAAGAAAGATGTATGGAAAACTTCCTTCAAGTCAAAAGAAGGTCTTTTTGAATGGCTCATCATTCCCTTTGGTTTGAAAAATGCTCCTACAAATTTCATGAGGCTGATGGACAATTTCTTGCGATATTTCACCAATTATATTATGGTGGTGTATCTAGATGACATCCTCATCTCCAAAAAGACTTGGGAAGAACACTTGCAACATATTCAGTAGGTTTT
The DNA here is from genome assembly GCA_009831015.1 of Picea engelmannii. Classification (NCBI taxonomy): domain Eukaryota; kingdom Viridiplantae; phylum Streptophyta; class Pinopsida; order Pinales; family Pinaceae; genus Picea; species Picea engelmannii. The sequence continues at coordinate 14,325 of ML822079.1, read as the reverse complement.
GCACACTCTGCAGTAGCACAAACTATATGTCTGGAAAAATGATCCTTTGGCATGTACAGGATCCAATACCTAGGATACATTCTTGATGCGCATGGTGTGCATGTTGATCCAACCAAGATCCAAGTCATCTGTGACTGGCCAGCCCCAACCACGCTCACTAAGCTTTCAAGCTTCATAGGCCTTGCCAATTTATATCGCAGGTTCATGTTGGGATTCTCCCATATTGCATGGGCCCTTAGTCAAATAACTAGGGGTGGTGTTAAGGAAAAATTTGTGTGGGGCCTGTCCCAAAAGAAAGAATTTGATGACCTGAAGAAATGCTTGTGCTTAGCCCCAGTCCTTTCATTACCTGACTTGCAACAACCCTTTGAGATTGAGATAGATGCTTCAGACTATGTTGTGGGCACATTCATCACTCAACACGACCACCCCATGGCCTATCATAGTGATACACTATCATATTTCATCTATAAGTACCCTACTTATGAAAAAGAAATGTACTCCATTGTGTAATCCTACCACCAACAGAGGCATTACAATCTCGGGAAGGAAACATTCAACCACAATGATCATAAGTTGTTGCAGTTCATGCAGACACAAGGAAAATTGCAAAATGATCGCAATGAGAAGTGGTCCATGTTATCCCCGATACCTAGGGATAACTAGGATATCATGTCTCGAGGCCCACATGGTCCTAGACATGGAGTACCGAGAGCAGGAGCGACCTGAGCATGGTCCTGGAGGACCCATCTTCTTCTTCTCAGCCAGTTTTGTCCTGCCAGCAGTACCGGCCTCCATCACTACCGGCTTGGGCTTGCATCAAAGAAGGCTCTTGCTCCATGAGGTAATTGGTCCGAGGTATCATGGTATGTGTCATGTTTGATCATTATAACCTTCTTATGTATGCATTGTATCTCTTTCATTTCAGATAACTGCTTGGATTTTACATTAATCCACTTGACCATTGTTGGGGTGATTGATGGGGTAGCTTAGCAAGTTGGTATCCATGGGTTTTGGTTAGCCACCAAAGGGGGTTTGAAGAACCATCGTC
>ML822079.1:0-13174 GCA_009831015.1 Picea engelmannii | reverse complement strand
ATGAAGTACTAACCCACTGCAAGCATATATTCTAGTTGTCTTTGTTTTGTCTCGCAAACAGGTGCATCAGCAGTGGTTATATCTTTGTGACTATCTTTTCTTGGGCAGCAATCTGTGAAAGGGGTATCCTTGACTTATCCTTTATCCTTAGCCTTTCATTTACCCAGATTACCTTAGGGACGTCTCCCTTGGACTTGCCCTCCTAAATAGAAAGAGCCCCCCATCGAGGTGACAGTGGGTGGGGAAGCTCCTGTTACGCCGGTTTCAAGCCCTGACTCAAGCCCTTGGAACTATCCTACAAACCGTGCGATAACAGTCCACATATTTGCAGTAATTTCACCTCAATATCAAGTACAAAACATCAAGAACCAATCAAGTCGATGATTTCCTCAACCGACCTCCAATCGCGACACTCACCACAGTGCTAAAATCTTGTGGCCACGAGACCTCCGGATGGTCCCACCTCTATGAAATAGATCCTGACTTCGCATACACCTACCGAATGTTGAGTGTAGACACAACTGTCACTAATTTCCATCTTCAATATGGGTTGTTGTTCCATCTAGTCCATCTCTACGTTCCATAAAGCGAGTGAGAAAAGATGATTTCAGAAGCCCACTACAGTCGGGTGGAAGGACACTTCAACATGGAAAATACAGTGGTAGTTGTTGAATTTTCACTATGTTAGTCTCAAGCATGAGGTTTATTTCAATTTTATCATTTACTTGAACCATAGAAAAATGCAGCTACACCATTAACAATTTGCTGCAATAACCAAGATCACAAGAATAAATACCATGCACAAGAACACAAGAACTATCCTGGGATATCCTTCTCAACAAGGGAAGAAAACCCAACCAATCCTTTGCTATATTCTCAAGAGAAAGACCTCCCACACCATAGACCAATCAAACAAAAGGGTTCTCTAAAAAACCAATAAGGCTAGCACCCAAGAGAGGTGCACACTTCAGCCCTAGAACTTTTACTTGCTGAAATTTCCAAAATCACATGTGTGTTGTGTTTCCTCAATGGGGAAATCACCTTTATTTATATTAGATTAGACACATCAAAAGTGGTGTCTATTGGCACAACAAGGCCGACCTCAATAACTCTGAATATAATTAATAATTACCATATTAATTGTATTTTACAATAATTATCTTTTACTTTATGCTAGGGCCGAACTGTACCCTTTTCGTCACAATTAGGGTTATAGGTAAATCTAACTCTTATACAATATAGAAAAGGATATCACACACCCACTAGTACTCAACCACTAGGGGCATGTCCACCTGTTCTTAGCCACAGGGACGTCCAAATCAAAATATCTCTATCTCACTTAGTCTCACAGGAGAATCATCTAGACACACACTCACTAGTGCTTAGACACTAGGATCATGTCCACATGTGCTCAGCCACAGGGACTTCCTACTCAACAGATATCTATCTCACTGAGTCTCACAGGAGAATCATCTAGAGTACCACATCGTCTCAAATATCTACACAAAGGAGAATAGTAAACCCATCATATGGGCTCCTTCACCCCTCATAGGGGTACACATAGTTTCATCTCAAACAACACACCCATGTCATGGGAATATTCCCTACTTAGGGCCACACAATGTTCCATCTCTGTCTCAGAGAGAACGACATACCCATGTCATGGGCATATTCCCTACACAAGGGCACACAACGTTCCATCTCTGTCTCAGAAAGGAACAACATACACATCTCATGGGCACACCCAACTCATGGGCTCTCTCATAGGTCGACTCACTCAATCTGTATTTTGGAGGATGTCTCACAAAGATGTAGTCATCAACACTCCCTCTTAGTTAGGGAGGCATTCTCCACCAAGTCTCTCATGGAAGTACTCAAACTTTGTCTTGGCTGTAATCATCAACACTCCCTCTCAACTAGGGAGGTATTCTCCACCAGGACAAGTCTCTCATGGAAGTATTCGAACTTCGTCTTGGAAAGAAGTTTGGTGAAGATATCTACAATCTGCTCATGTGTAGGAAGGTACTGCACGTGTACTGCTTTCATATTCACCATGTATCTGATATAATGATATTTTATCTCAATGTGTTTCGATGTATCGTGAAACACATGGTTCTCAGAGAAGTTCATAGAGCTTTGGTTATCACAATGAATAATGGTAGGATCCATCTCATGATCAAATAAATCTATCAAGAGCTAGTGAATCCACACTTCTTCATAGACTTCCACACTCAATGCTATAACTTTGCTTCTGCGGTACTCAAGGCCATAGAGCTCTGTTTCTTGTTGCACTAGGAAATCATGACAGACCCCAAGGTAAAATAATAACCAGATGTTCTCTTCTAGTCCATTGCACTCCCTGCCCAATATGCATCAGCATATCCCTACAAACTCTACTCATCACTAGAGGCATATCTCAGGCCATATCCAACTGTGCCTCGTAGATATCTCAATACATGCTTCGTTGTTATCCAGTGAGTTCATCGCGACTGACTCATTAACTGACTAAGTACATTCACTGCATAACATATATGAGGTTGGGTGTTAACCAAATACATCAATTATCCAATCAATTGTTGGTACAAATGTGGATCAATCTCATCTAAATCAACATCATTCATTTTCTTCAAATCCATCACCATTGGTGTAGGGATGGATTTGCACTATGTCATATTGAACTTCTTCAATATCTCCACTGTATATTTTCCTTGACTCAGGAAAATATGACCAGTCCTCTGCCATACTTCTAATCCCAAGAATTAGTGCATCATACCCAGATCCTTCATCTCGAATTCATAATTCAATGCTTGCTTGCATTCAACAATAATTCTCGGTGAGGAATAAGGCATCCACATATAGGACCAAGATTAGGCACTTGTTACCAACAATATAATAATATAGATTTGGATCGACAAGACTCTTGCTTAAGCCCAAAGTCATCAAGAATACATCCATTTTCTCATACCAAGCACGAGGTGCTTTCTTTAGTCCATATAGGGCTTTCTTCAACCTGCACACATGAGATTTCTCGTTGTGTATCACGAATCCTTCTAGCTGCTCGATATAAACTTCTTCCTCAATATTAATATTGAGAAAGGTTGTCTTTACATCCATCTAATGTAATTTCCAACTCATGGATGTAGCTATTGCAATGATAGTACAGATGGAAGTGTATCAGGCTGTTGGAGCAAATGTCTCATCATAGTCAACTCCCTCTACTTGTGAGAGTCCTCTGGCTACAAATCTTTCTTTGTATTTCTCGACACTTCCATCAGTTGCATGCTTGATCTTATAGATCCACATGGAAGTCACCAAAGACTTCCCATCTGGTCTCACAACAATATCTCATACATCATTCTTCAAGATAGACTAGTATTCTTCTATCATGGCATATTTCCATACTTGCTCACCTATCACTTCTCCATGACAAGAATGCTCATAATCAATGATGTGGCTCATGGCTGAACAGTAGTTCGAAAATTTCTTTGGTCTCTTGCTCTCTCGAGATGTGCCTTGAGGAGATGCATGTCCCTTTGCCTCTTGCAGATTTTGTCAAGCCTAGACAAGCCTTTTATGGCTTACTGCAATATCTCTGGGGATATCAACTCGAGAAAATAGATCAGCTGGAACAACTGGATCAACTGGACTAACGGTTGTCTCCCTTTGAACTGCTAAAGGGGGAGAAGGTATTGTCTCACTTTGAATCTCCATCTGAGATTCTATGGATCTTGGAAGGCTATCTCTTCTTCAAAGATAACATCTCTGCTCACTTCAATCTGTCTCTAACCAGGTATGTAGATTCGATATGCTTTCAAAGATTCATTGTATCCCACAAATGTACCTTTTATGCCTGAAGGGTCTAGCTTGGACCTCTTCTCTTTGGGTACATGAAAGTATACTGGACATTCAAATATCCTAAAGTGTCCAATCTCAGGCTTCACTCTAGTGAAGGATTCTTCAGGAGTTATGTTCTTCAAAATCCGGTGAGGACTCTTGTTCTAAACATATATTGTTGTCATGCATGCTTCTTCCCATAGAACTTGTAAACAATGAATAAATCTACTTGGAATCTTGTAAATCAAAGACCAATTTGTTGATATATTTATATATCCATTGGAAAAATATGTGCTTGTGAACATAATTTAGGTGTCATAAATGTTAAAGCATTAAGTTATAGTAATTAAGGAGTGTTAGAATATTATTACTGGTGCTAGTATTCAAATATTATTACTCCCTCTAGTTGTAGAGAGTTCTAGAAGAGTCTCAAATCTAGTTAGATCTAGATCCGTTATCTGTAGAAATCTTTAGAAGAGCTGAGTTGTCAAGATTTGTTATTAGGAAACCTGGTGTATTTATATATCATTCTTGAACTAATGCACACATAGAGATTTTGAAGTGCAACTCATCTTATGATTTGTTGTTTTTTTGTGCACGAGTTTATATATCTATAGCTATAAGTAATTCAGCCCTCCCTCCTTTAGTGGGCTGGAGTTATATCGCATTGAAAGGAACTTTAATGACAAGCTCAAGGGATTTGTAAATAATTCAACTATACATGAAAGATAGGCCCAACCTCATATTGAGGCAATGGGTATGTTTTTTCATGTTATGATGTGGGTCATGTTCATCTCCATCTTCAAAGTATCTCCATGAAGGATGTGAAGCAAGATTAATACCAACCTAAAAAAATTATATCTCCCCATTGCTAAGCATTCATGTAAAATATCAAACTAAAAATAAATAATTTCATAGAAATACAAACCAAGTCCGTCTTAAGCTAGCACTTTAATCCCATTAGTTTTCATATCAAAACCAAAATTGGTGTAAGAATGCAGAAAGGCTAGTTAGTAAAAGGGTGGAAGGAAAGGGAAGTGTGTGAGTGGGAGAGGAAATAATACAAATATAAATGCAGGTCACTCACACGCTTAACAATAGCACATAACACAAAATATAAATGCAATCCAGACTTACAAAGATTAACAATACACACATTCTGTATATAAATTGCAATTCTATTTTCTCTTTTTCTCTTTCGTTTTTCTCTTTTTAACTATAATTAACAGTTATGCACGAAACAATATTGTAATCATCAAAATCCTATAAAAACTGCACAGGACTTGACTTGATTAAGGAACGGTCCCTTTTTTTATTATCAATCTCCTTGGTTTATAAACAAATCAACTTCAACTTGATTTGAAGCAAAGTAGGTTAAAGACACATTACATATTAAATAAAAGATGTTAGTGAAAATTGGAGGACTAATAAAATTGGTCAATAATATATATTGAATCTATAAAACCAACATTGATATGGCTTTGTGTTAAAATGGTTGACAATTGTCATTATCTTTTAATATCTCTACGAGTGTGTCACATCAAAATTACATGTGTTTAATGTCAATATTATAAAGTTTAGATGACTTTGATCTGATTGATTTATAAAGTAGAGTAAAATGATTATTAATTTTTAAATTTATACATTTGTATTTTAATATTATTAATTATTGATTTTGAAAGAAAAATGTATTATTTTTGTGTTTAAAAACATTTGTTAAACTTAAAATTTCTTAAAAAACGTTGCTTTTAAATATTTTTTATATTTTTTTTTATTGTTAATCAATTAATTTAAAATTATTTTACTTTAAAAGTTTTCAATTTAATCATGTTTGTTGTTTCCAACTTGCACTTATACAATTATGTTTTGATTGTTTGAAACTTTTGTGTGTACATTATAGAAAGTTGCTTTTAAATATTTTTTATATATATATATTTTTTTATTGTTAATCAATTAATTTAAAATTATTTTACTTTAAAAATTTTCAATTCAATCATGTTTGTTGTTTCCAACTTGCACTTATACAATTATGTTTTGATTGTTTGAAACTTTTGTGTGTACATTATAGAACGTTGCTTTTAAATATTTTTTATATATATTTTTTTATTATTAATCAATTATTTTAAAATTATTTTACTTTAAAAGTTTTCAATTCAATCATATTTGTTGTTTCCAACTTGCACTTATACAATTATGTTTTGATTGTTTGAAACTTTTGTGTGTACATTATAGAACGTTGCTTTTAAATATTTTTTATATATATTTATTTTATTGTTAATCAATTAATTTAAAATTATTTTACTTTAAAAGTTTTCAATTCAATCATGTTTGTTGTTTCCAACTTGCACTTATACAATTATGTTTTGATTGTTTGAAACTTTTGTGTGTACATTATAGAACGTTGCTTTTAAATATTTTATATATATATATATTTTTTATTGTTAATCAATTAATTTAAAATTATTTTACTTTAAAAGTTTTCAATTCAATCATGTTTGTTGTTTCCAACTTGCACTTATACAATTATGTTTTGATTGTTTGAAACTTTTGTGTGTACATTATAGGTAGCTTTTTCACTTAATTTTGTACATATTTATATTAAATTAAGTTGTAAAAATAATTTAAGTTTTTAGTTTTTATTTATAAATTAATTAGAAAAAACATAAATATAATATTAAGATAAAGACTATTTATTTTACAATTATTATTTATTTTATACTAAAATATATTGTAATTATTTAATAATTTGCAATTCTTATTATAATTAAACAATTTTTATAAATTGTGAAATTAAAAAAAAAAAATTAAAAATTAACTTATTATAATTAAATAATTTTTATAAATTGTAAAATAAAAAAAAAAATTAAAAATTAAAAAAATCCAATACTCTACCATGTGTCCTTGATAATTATAAGCATCAATACTTTTATATATATATATAACTTATTTGTACATGGCATCTGACGACTTTATAGTGTTTATTTCTTCCATACCCACCACCATGCGAGATAACCTTACATCCAATTATCAAATAACCCAATAGGAGAGGATTTGTACCGAATGTTGTTTTATCCACTTGTCTTTCCCACCTCTACTATCTCGGTTTTGTTTCTTAAAAAAGATGAACTATAACTAGCACTCTAAAACAAATGTCGGTAATGAATCAACTTGTCCAAGGGATAGTTGGTAAATTAGTATGGTAGTCCCTTCCGTCTAGCTACGCGTTCTTTGGTTATGTTATTATTATAGCAATCGATTTTGTGTTGAACAAAACAAAAATATATATTTTTTTCCATAGTTTAATTTTGTTGTAAGTGATTCAATTTTGTTTTCTAGCTTTTGATTGGTCCTTCAAAACAACAAATTATTGTCTATTTAATAAGCAATTTAAGTATGTACGAGAATTTATTAAGCAAGTTGATTATGCAATTGTAGCAGATGATGTATGTATGGGTTTAGAAGGACGTGTCCCAAAGTTACGATGTACGTGTACGTGACCATAGTTTTGGGAGGATATGCATGTGCAAAAGTATTTGCACTTAAGCAACAATGCATATTTAGGTTGCTACTTAAGTGTGGATACTTTTGCACAGGCATATCCCCGAACAACTATGGTTGCAATTTATTAAATAATTAATTATTTAATGTTATTTGTTTATTAATTAATTATTTAATATTATTTATTTAATATTTCCAATCATAACTTTGTGACGATATTGCAATATTAAAATATTAAATAATATTAAATAATGCACATGCTATGTACTTGTGTAAATGTCTCTGCAAATACATTGCAATATTAAATAAATAAAAATTAATTAATTAATTAATATTAAATAACTAATAAATACTTCACATATAATGTATGGGTAACATAACAACCCATTGCACATTGCAATATTAAATAATAAATAAATAATATTAAACAATGTATATATGATGTCCAGGTATGAAGCCATGTAGAGGTACGAAGCCATGTTGTGCGGGGATATAACTGTGGAAAAATCTGTGCACATAATTAGTGCAAAAGTCTCCACTCACGTCAAGGCAAATCTGCACATACAATGTATGAAACTTTGGTTGTGTGGGGATATACCTGTATAAAAAACTTCACATATAAGAAGCATCCCATTGCACATTGCAATATTAAATAATTAATAATTATTTGATATTAAATAATTAATAAATAATATCAACTAATTAATATATAATTAATTATTTAATATATAATTAATTATTTAATAAATTGTATATTTCATATTGCTTATTGCACATTGAAATAAATAATACCATACATATGTTGAGAAATATGCCTTATTAATTATTTAATATTGTACTATAGGTGTGTGGGGATATGCCTTATTAATTATTAGTCCCTGCCATAGGCATCGTGGGACTCTAGCGATCGATAAATCGTTGACCCGGTATTAGATTATGCATTGACGAGAAATATTTCCACATTGTCTATTGTTGGAACAAGGGAAGTGAAAACATCGATTTTTATATAATAAAAAGTATCATGTTTTTCAAGATCTGATGATCCATATGGATATTGGTGGCCACCCACCTTTTCCAACTAGCTCAAAACAATTTTCTAGTAATTTTGGCAATTTACTATTTTTAGCAGGATTTGACTTCTGAGGCCATTTTGAGGGCCTAAATGAAGGTTTTTTGGGATAGACCCAAATCATTGATAGTTGAAGGCATGATTGAGGCCCCAAAATGAATTTATTCGACGAAACATTTCCAACAAGCTATCATGCCCCTAAAATAAAGATCGTATGCAAAAGTTATGACCCCAGAAAGTTGATGCATTAACATACCCAAACGGGGCCCTCATGAATTTTGATGTTTCATCTCCTAGGGTTAGGTTTTTGGATGTCTAGGAGTTTTGAAATTCTTGTTTATTGTAAAAATGCCTTCAGAACCTCATTGTAATCATCTTCTTGCGAATGTGAATAGCCGTCGCATCTCTTCTCAGAGATAAGCTACCACCATTCTAGCGAGTCTTTCACTCTGTATTTTTTATAGTCTCTATACATTTCTTTCTTTAATAGAAATTGTGTATTATTGTGTATCTGTGTTTATGGTTGCATCTCTGATACATTTCTGTTATATTATTGAAGATCTGCAATATCTCTGCTCTCATTTCATGCCGAAAATAATCTGGATCAGTGGTATCAGAGAAGGCTTCTCTTGATCCTTTTTCAGTGCATGTCCCCAACGAGGTCCGAGTATAGCAAGTTGGATCTTGACCTTGTCTCTCTTGAAGACAATCGCTCTCGCACACCCAAGAAACCCTCAATGGCGGAAGAAAAGAAAAAGGACAGAGTAGACGATCATATTAATTTGTTGCTTGAGAAAGCTCTCACGCGACAGAGGAACGAAATGATGGAGAATTTTTCTCACATCCTTCAATGCCTTTTGATAGCAACATGCGCATCTTCATCAAGCGACCACTTTGGAGGCACCTCGCCTTTCAAGGTACAAGTTAATTTTGATATTCTTGTATTTGAAGGACACATAGATGCATAAGCCCTAGACAAATGGTTAAATCTACTAGAAGGTTATTTCTTTGTTCACAATTTTTTCGACAAAGAAAAGATCACCTTCGAACTCCTTAAATCTCTCCACCATTTCAAACATTGGTGGGAAACTTATTGGGAGTAGAGTTCCACAGAGGAGTCTAAAACATATGGGGCCTATCCCACTTGGGATTTTGTTTGTGGATGCGGTAAAGGAACTATATTATCATGTTGGCAACTATGAGGACCATTACATGAGATGGACCACATTGCGACAAGAGAGGGGCCATGCAGTTCCGGAGTTCAATACCTTCCACACCTTGTGCACCAAGCTGGGTATCAAAGACTCTGAACGACATTTGGTTCTGAAATACCGTGGGGCTCTACACAGATACATCAAAACTTAAATGGATTTTCTGGACATCTCATCACTCGTTGCTACCTATCGATATGTTGTTAAAATCGAGCAGAAATTTAAGCACCAAAACAAATGGGAGTTCGGGTATGAAAATCCGCAACAACCAAAGTATGACAAGTAAATTCGTAACAAACAGTCTCTCGAAAACCAATCCAAGACACCGGAAAAGAAGGGTCACGGGAAGACAAAGAAAGACACCAGAAAATGGTTTGATTTCCACAAAATCCCTTAGCACAACAATGATGAATGTCGCTCAAAATAGTCGTTGGTGGCCGAGATCAAAGACAAGGAACTGAACACTAATTCAGAATCTGATTCTGAAAATGATGGTAAATGACAGATCATTGATGCAGACCCCACTGTTATTGTCGCGACCGCAACAATTCAACCAAAAGAACCAACAGATCCTGAAGAGGGGGAGTGTCTATTTCATTCACAGATGTGGGTGAAGGGAACCTTGTTGCATTTTATTGTTGATAGCGGAAGCCAGAAGAACCTCATCTCAGCAGAGGTTGTCAAACAGTTGGGATTGTCGACAACACCACACCCGCAGCCATACAACATCGGGTGGCTTCGGCAAGGACGAGATCTTCGTGTTAGATAGCATTATCGATTGTCATACGACATCCAACCCTTCAAGGACGAGGTATTATGTGATGTTTCCACACTGGATGTCTGTGATGTTCTCTTGGGCCAGCCATATATGTGGAAGCGTCATGCTATTTATGAGTCTCAACCTCATAGTGTCATTGTCACTTTGGGGGGTCATCTCTATAGAATACTAGAGGTAGTTCCCACTACTGTTCCACCTAAAAAGTGTCGCAAAGTAGTATCTCATACTACAAAATTTAGCTTCTTCACAATCTGTTCAAAATGAGAACAGAAGGACACTGCAACCACTACAGCCTCGCCCCAAGCACCTTCTATCCCACAGAAGCAGGTTGACAAGGCTGCAACAAAACGCAAAGATTCATTCTGCACACCTTCCTCTCATGTATCTCGACTTGTTTAACAACCTCAACCTCAACAGGTCCATGACAGACTTCCACAAACTGAGCAACGCGACGTCTCCAGCAAGGAAAGCAGCTCACCAAGATGCAGATTCAACAAACGTTTTTCCCTCTCCCTCGGGAACTCAACTCAATGGAGATCATTGCTTCCTAAGGAGGGAGGATTGATCCAAATGGATATCAGTAGCCACCCACTTTTTCCAACTGGCTCAAAACAGTTTTCTGACAATTTTGGCAATTTACTATTTTTAGCAGGTTTTGACTTCCGGGGCCATTTTGAGGGCTTAAATGAAGGTTTTTTGGGATCGAACCAAATAAATGATATTAAAATGCATGATTGAGGCCCCAAAATGAATGTCCTCGACCATACCTTTCCAACGGTCTATAATTCACCTAAAACGGATATCGTATGCAAAATTTACGACCCCAAGAAATTGATGCATTAACTTACCCAAACGGGGCCCACATGACTTTTGACGCTTCATCTCCTAGAGTTATGTTTTTGAATATCTAGGACTTTTAGCATTCCTATTTATTGTAAAAAGGCCTTCAGATCCTCATTGTAATCATCTTCTTGCGAATTCGAATAGTCGTCACATCTCTTCTCAGAGATAAGCTTCCACCATTCTAGCGAGTCTTACACTCTGTGTTTTTTACAGTCTCTAAACATTTATTTCATTAATAGAAATCATGTATTACTATATATCTGTGTTTATGGTTGCATATATGATACATTTATGTTATATTATTGAATATCTAGGATATCTCTGTGCATTTCTTTATTATATCTGTGCTCTCATTTCGTGTCAAAAATAATCTGGATTAGTGGTATCAGAACAGGCTGCTCTTGATCGTTTTTCAATGCATGTCCCCGATGAGGTCCGAGTATAGAAAGTTGGGTCTAGATATTATCTCTCTTGAAGACAATCACTCTCGCACATCCAAGAAACCCTCAATGGCAGAAGAAAAGAAAAGGATGAAGCAGACAATCCTATCAGTCTGTTGCTTGAGCAGGCTCTCACGCGACAGAGGGACGAAATGATGGAGATTTGTTCTCTCATCCTTCAACGCCTTCCAATAGAAACATGCGCATATTCATCAAGCGACCACTTTGGAGGCACCTCGCCTTTCACACTACTTCATTTGGGTCAAATTCCGACGGCGCGTTCGACGCAATTGCCACTTTCTATTGTCGGAAGACCGACAAACCTCGGACCCCCTCAAACGTCGTTTCACATGACATTGTTTTTCCGACGACCATGTTTTCATCTATATTGCGACGTTTCAAACGAGGCAAGAGAGACGTTGCAAACGTGATCCGGATTATTTTCGACACAAAATGAGAGCGGAGATATAACATAGAAATATTCAGAGATAATGCAAGAGAGACAACAATATAACAGAGATATAGCGGAAATATAAAAAGAGTCACAGATATACAGTAATACACGATTTCTATTAATGAAATAAATGTACATAGACTGTAAAAGTACAGAGTGAAAGACTCGCTAGAATGGTGGTAGCTTATCTCTGAGAAGAGATGTGACGGCTACTCGCATCTGTGAGAAGATGACTACAATGAGGATCTGAAGGCCTTTTTACAATAAGCAGGAATGCCAAAAACCCTAGACATCCAAAAACCTAACCCTGGGATATGAAGCGCCAAAAGTCATGTGGGCCCTGTTTGGGTAAGTTGGTGCATCAACTTCCCGGGGTCGTAACTTTTGCATACGATCTCTGTTTTAGGCGTATGATAGCTCGTTGGAAATATCTATCCGAGAAATACAACTTTTGGGTGAGAAATATTGATCTACAATGCATGTTTCTCCTTGTTTTCTCAAAAAACATCATTTAGGGCCTCAAAATGGCCCCGGAAGTTAAAAACTGCTAAAAAAAGTAAATTACCAAAATTGTCAGAAACATGTTTTGGGCCAGTTGGAGAAGGTGGGTGGCCACCGATATCCACCTGGATCAATCCTCCTTCCTTAGGAAGCAATGGTCTCCATTGCGTTGAGTTCCTGAGGGAGAGGGGAAAGCGATTGCTGAATCTGAATCTTGGTGAGCTGCTTGCCTTGCTGGAGAAGTGGCGTTGCTTAGCTTGTTGAAGGCTGTCACGAACTTGTGGCTGGAAAGATTGGACCTTTTTAACCAGTCTGGCTACATGAGATGACTATGTGCAGAAGGAATCTTTGTGCTTTGCTGCAACCTTGTCGACCTGCTTCTGGTGGATAGAAGGTGCTTGAGGCGAGGCTGTAGTGGTTGCAGTATCCTTTTCTTCCCCTTTTAAACAGATTGTGGAGAAGATGAATTTTGTAGTATGAGATACTACCTTGCAACACTGTTTAGGTGGGGCAGTAGTTGGAACTACCTCTGGTATCTTGTAGAGA
>ML822078.1:111170-130227 GCA_009831015.1 Picea engelmannii | reverse complement strand
CTGAATGAATTCTTGGTATAATATGATCACAGTAGATGTAGTACTAAATTGCAATCAATCACTCTTCAAGAATTACAGAAAGAAATTCAGAGAAATGGAAACACAGAGGGAACACATAACTCAAATTGAACAAAACTTAGAATCTTTGTCTGCACTTGTATTAATACTCAAAAAGAGTTTATCTTTTACATTCGACAAGAAGCAGCCTTGAATAGATCTAAAATCTATCTATTTATAAAAAAATTGTCTCAACTGGAAACCGTTGGACTTCCTACTGATTGTTTCCATTCTGTCTAAAGTGCATTTTGTCTCTTGAATGAAACATAGGTCAGGTTGTTCCTTGCTCAGTCTATTTTTAAGGATTCGTTGCTTTCTTGGGTTGTTTAGGCCTCTTATATTCCACGTTATAATCTTCATTTAAACATGTGGGGGGGAGTTTGGGAAGAGATTTTTAATATTACATAATTTTATCAGTAGGGCTCCTAGTTCTTGTAGGGCTACGTTATTTGATCTTTTGCCTTTCTTCCTCCTTGCCTGCTTGGGTGAGTGTTGTGGTTGTCCATCACCTGATTTTATTCCCAGGTTTCCTATTTCGCCATGCATGCGCTTGATCCCTCTGGATTTTGCTTCCTCCCTTAGGAGGAAGAGATATTGAATGTGATCGAGTTGCTCCGTTGGCACATTGTCTACTCCCTACCTTTTCCATTGCTTCAGTATGTTCGGTAGATCTATTCCTTCCCTTTCCATAATGTCTCTGAGATCTGGGTCTTTTGTTCCTACCTCGCTTGGTGTCATCTCTGAATCTTTGTCTACCTTCTGCATTGGGGTGTTGGAATCTTCATTTCCTACTTCCATAGGACTTGTGCTACCTCCCTATTCTCCCTGTTGCTTGGAATTTATGTGTTCTCATGAGTTGTTTGTTCACTCGCTTCCTTATCTTTCATATTTTCCTTCCCTCCTTCTTCCCCTTGGTTGGGCCTGCCTCTTCCTTTTGTTCTAATCCTGGCTTCTGGGTTGCTTCTTGTTGTGGCCTTGCCTTGTCTTTTGTTTCCTCTGCTTTTGTGATTTGGCTTCACAAAACCATCTGCATCCTGTTGTAGCTTGGTGTTTTTTGTTTCTTGTTTTTTATTGAGAGGGAATTCTCTTAGTAGGTGTCCATGTTCATGACATCTTCTGCATCGAAACGAGATCTTCTTGTAGTCTATGATTTGTATTCATTCCTCATCCCTAAACTCCAGGCTTATGGATTCCGAGAGTGCCCCCGAAACATCCATTTCTATGTAGATCCTTGCGTAGGATGTATATCTGCCTTTTAGAGTAGCTTCCGATGTCTTGACATGTTTTCCGAGCTTGTTCCCTATGGCTTCGAAGGTGGACGGGAGCCAGTAGTCTAGCGGTAAGGAGTAAATCCTTAGCCAAACTGGGACATTTTTAAAGGTTTCTTTCTCTGGGGAGAAGTTTTGCTTCCATGGACGCATGTACAGCCCCGTTGAGGCATGGAAATATGCCCCCCCCCCTCCCCCTCCAAATACTTTATCCTTATCCTCCATGTTCATAAAGACTATTGTGAAGAATCCTTTTGATCCCAGGTGGAGTTCAACTTCTCCACTTGGCTTCCAACGGTATTTTATCCAGTTGCGCAATGTTTTTTCTGTGGGCCACATGCCCATGAAATTGCAGATCAGTGCATGTGTCTTCATCTAATCCCGAAAGAGTTGTGTTTGGGGGTCTTCCAGTACAACCTTCGATATCCATGTTGTTTTATGTTTACACGGGTTGCACCCATCTACTGCAATGGGGTTCGTCGTTTCTTGCACACCGTTTTGGGCTTCTCTGGCTTCTTCCCCCACACGATCACTTTTTTCTTGGTTGCCCTCTTAATTATTTTATGATCCTGATCCCAAGGTGCATGTCAGAGGTTCTTTGAAACCGATGCCTCGTGGGCCTTTCCCTCTGTCCACCACTACCTGCTAGGAGGGGGTTCCATTCCCTCCCACTTTGATAACCATGATGGTCGTTGTTGAAACCGTGATTGTTAAACCTAGCTTTAATTTTTCTCCAGAGCCACCTCTCTAGATCTGCTTCTCCCTCTTTTTCCCCCTTTAAAATATATATATGATTTTTATTAAAAACAATATTCTAAATAGCATGTACATATTCTCATTCACTCGTTTAGAAAGTATGCTACTATATCCTTCATACTCCACTGATGCTTATTCTCACCCAATCACGATATATACCATCTGACATCCATGACCATCGACTTTCATTAGATCCACGACCACAATTTTCCTCCACAGGTGAGGCGATAGTCATTGAGGGTATATAAGGCCCTCCATTACCCCCGTTGCCTTATTATTCCCGTGGCAGCTTAAATCTATCCACTGTTTAGCTAGGGCGAGGGAAAATGGGATTTGTTCTTCTCTCTGTAGGGCTTCTCTACATGGGATTTGTTCTTTTCTATAGGGCTTCTCTTCCTGGGATTTGTTCTTTTCTATAGGGTTTCTCTTCCTGCTGTATACGTTCATATTTGAAGGACGAAAATTTATTGAATTTGGGCACCGTCTATATAAGAGTACAAACAGTGCGCATGCATTCCATTGCAGTGAGCAAGAGTTAGCCTCTCCCAAGGATTTGGTAATGGGTTACCTCATAGCCTGCATAACCATCTATCTTTGAGAGAGGCCAGTTATTTCTTGCAGCTATGTTATGAAGAATCTATTTGATTGTTGTGTGGGTGTCATGCCAATAAATCCTAAATCCAGGGACAACCAGTCATCTACATGATCTAATTATTTGTCAAGATCCAATCATACAGAGTACTATTGAGTGGCTACACTCAGTCACTCCATTGTTCTAGTGTTCAAATATGAAGGGGCATCAATTGCCTATGTTTCAATGAAGTGATGAGCAGTGGAAGTCATGTATTCCTGTTTGCCAAGCAGGGGTTTATCAATAAGGTTAAATCCAATGAAACACTTGTATGTTATCAAGTTTTATCATATCCAAAGAAAGTTAGGCCAGTTTCTGTTATCGTTGCAAAATATTTGCAAGTTGTCCAGTTTTATTAGGTCCAATCAAACTTTTCGTGTTTTCTTTTACTTCTGATTTTTCCTGGGAGTACGTTTGATTTGTATGCAAGGGTAAAGGTTCAGAAGTATATGGGTTAATGAAGTATATTTTATGGTTTTATTTAAATTGAATCAATGGCTTTGCGCAAGCCCAACAATCCACTTATTTTAGTAAGCAACGTATTGAAAATGGCAATGGAATTGTTGTCTCTTGCAGGCAGGTGAATTTGTGGCCTTTGAAGGGCTTTCAATCTCTTTTCAATGGGAAGACCCGCACCTGCCAGACTCTGCGGAAAAACAAATCCATGTTTCTGATGGATCTAATAGGTTTGTTTTAAGGTCACGGATTGCTTTGGAGAACCCCAGAAAACCCTAGGGCATTTGAGAACTCTGAGTATCTGGCGTCTTGTCGGATTGAAATATGTCTGGAAAAAATTAAGAAGTTTTATTTCTACGTTTTTAATTTTGATTATTTTTAGTGTAAGTTTTTTTATTATTTTCTGTATATTTTGTCTTAAATTTGTGGTTAGATATTGAAATTTTCTTTCTACGTTTTTAATTTTGATTATTTTCAGTATACGTTTTTTTTATTATTTTTAGTATATTTTGTCTTCAATTTGTGGTAAGATATTGTTGAATTCTAAATTTTAGTGGTTAAATTGTTTTATGTTTTTTATTTTGAT
Source organism: Picea engelmannii (assembly GCA_009831015.1). Taxonomy (NCBI): domain Eukaryota; kingdom Viridiplantae; phylum Streptophyta; class Pinopsida; order Pinales; family Pinaceae; genus Picea; species Picea engelmannii. The sequence continues at coordinate 126,473 of ML822078.1, read as the reverse complement.
TATTTTGGTATGAGTTTTTTATTATTTTGATTTTAATTTTGAAATTGTTGGAATTGCATATTTTAGTGGTTAAATTTGTATAATCAAAGTGTTTCAGGGAATTTTGGGTGAAGTTGAATGCATTTATACATTCAAAAATGTGATTTAAGTAATGAAATACTATGATTTCACCAACAATTGTATCTTTGGATTCTAATGATAGTTTATTTAAAATGGTCAAAAAGTTATGATAATGACTATTAAAAATGGTAAAAAACATAAAACAATTAAACTACACCTTTTCTTTAGATATATTTAAAGGATTTCATTACATGGCATTCTCACTTTGTAGCACTTGAATACTGCAATCAAATGCATTTATTTACTGAAGCATCAGTTTCTAAGTATTTCAAACATGCAACAATTACCCCCTTTCTGGCAACTCTTTCTAGTGTGTTATTTGTTGGAATTGGAGATTGCAGAACTGTCAAATAACAACTCAATTGTTCATAGTTTTGCTTGCCTTGGTGGTTTTTGGCGCTTATGGATTCATCTACATCCGGATTCAGGTGGAGTTTCTAACAAAGGTGCATTTTGTTGGACGTTTAGTTGGCTTCATTACTTTCAGAACATGCAAGATAAAAACATAATGAAAACTTCAAAGGGGTGATATATGAGGATAAATCCCATAGGGGAAACTTCAGATTGGTGCATGATAAAATTTGATTTGAAAGGAAAGTCATATTTCATATTGGTGCAAGATCAAATTTGATTTGAAAGGCAGGTCATATTTCAATTTGAAGGGTTATTATTTGTTTGACCATATTTCAATTTGAAGCGTTATTATTTGCTATGACAAATTAAAATAAACAATGTCTTTTATTAAAAAATAATAATTTGTTTTACTAACACAAATTTCTACCTTGATAATAGTGATTATCTTTATCTTGAGAATAGTGTTTGACAAACTAAAATAAACAATGTTTTTCATTTCAAAAAAAAATTGTTTTACTAAAACAAATTTTGGTCTTGATAATAGTGGTTATCCTTATCTTAAGAATAATGTTAAAAAACTATGTTATCTATTTTTAAGACTTTACTTAAATATATTTGAAAACTTGATACAATGCAAGCAATCATTAAAGGTTGAAAGAGATTCATATAAATGCATACTAGTTAATTTTGGAATATAATTATAAAACAAGTTGAATGTATGTATAGTGGTGTGAATATAATCATTTCAAGCATTTATTTATTGTGGAGATCATAAAAAAAAATGATATTCTTATATTCAAACAAATACTAGATAAATCCCAAAACATTATAGGCGTTGCCTTTTTGAATCTTTAAAACAAACAAACCCATGATAGAGAGCTATATTTTTTACTTATGAGCAATATTTAATCTAACTCGATCAATAACAATTACATACATAAGTAAATGGTCATTATAACCTTAAAATGTAAGATTAATGAGGTTTTGATATCCAATTTTAGGAATGGTCATTATAATGGTCAAAAGGAAGATTAACAATGGTTTCATCAAAACTAATGGTTGAAAGCAAGATTAATGAGGTTTTAATATTAACTAGGTTTTCATCAAAAGTTGTGGTTCTTGAAAAACATGAAACACTATTGTTCACTATTTGTAAATGAGATGTCATTTTCATCTTGCAGATGTGTTTTAATTATCAAAATATAAATTAAATTAATAATTTTCATGAAAATAATAACATATATGTGAAATCAAGTTCCTATTTAATGAAACAAAATCTCTCAAAAATATTATCTCAAGAACTACTTACAACTCTAGTTGTAAAATACACCACTTGAAAATTCATAAAGACATTTAATGTAAGTTACAAGTAGTTATTTTAAGAATTAATTGACAAATAGTAAAACTAATGGAAAATAATTCAATACCCTTATAGGAAGGGTTAATGGGGGCACTATCCATGTCACACGATATTTGTAATCTTGTGGTATGATTTTATATTTTATATTCAGCATTGAGATTCCTTTGGCATTGCCTTGATAAATGCATTGTACGTCACATCATTTTTGGAATGTGGTGGATGTATTTTGTATTTTTTGTTCAACCTGGAGATGCCTTAGCACTACATTATATATTTAGAGGTCTTGTTAATCTAACATGTATGTTATCAGGCTTTACCAGATCCAAATAGGGTATGATTGTTGGGATCTACTCTAATACCGACCAGGGGGGGAAGGCGTGAATCAATGTTAAACATGTTTTACCACTTTTTCTTTTTACCACTTTAATTAGTCATTATACGATCAGTTGTAGAAAATCAACACTATATCATCGTACACAATATTAACGTGGACACCGAAATGGGAGAAAACCACAAAACTTTCTTTATAAAAATTTGGTAGGCACCAACCTATTGTTATAATGCTTACAGGCACAAATTTGTGGGAGACAACAATCTCTTTGACTGAGCACCAATTCAACAACAACGTTTGCAGGCACCAACTTGCAAGAGATACCAATCTCCTTGGACAAGCACCAACTCAGTGCTTCTTGTAGGCACCAACCCACAACTGCAAAATTTGTAGGCACCAACCTGCAGGAGACATCAATCCCCTCAAGCTCTCAATAGTGTCAGATTGACTATTTTCTTCAAGCCTTCACTTGCACAACTTTGTTTCTTTGTCTCTACTATTCCAACACTCTCCACCATCTTACATTTTTCATGAAATCATAGATTCCTTATACCTTGCACATCCCATCCATCTTTGTGCACTCGTTCTCCCTCTTGAGAACCTTTGAGCTCTTCACCTTTCACGCACTTCTTGTGTCAGTCTTCACACATCCATTGGACCCCTCCGAAATCAAACTCCACGTTACATATCTTCACAACCACACTTAAACTTCACAAGATCTTGGATATTTATATAAAAAGATACACCCAAAGATTTGTCTACATATCCAAAGAATACTCTGTCGGCTCTGAATCTCCACAAAACCGGGTAGCACCAGCCTGTCCAAAACCCCTTATTTTTCGTGCTTGATTTGTTCAAGGACAAGCTCAACATATAGTTATCATCTGATATGTTCCAAGATTCAATCTTGCCCATCAATTTTCTTCATTGTCGCACAACACACCCTCGTCGCTTAACAGGCATCCAATTTATCCTCGATTTATTCTCACCATTGATCTTATTAAATATCTTCAAGAAAAATCTATGCAGTCATGATGCGCAACCGTCGGATATTCTTCTCGAATCAATCATGGTTAAAAAAAACTTAAGGCATGCGCCTCTAATTTACGACATAAAATAGATTATTATTGACCTAACGACTATCTATAGTATAGTGGTGGGATAGACTTCTTTCTATAGAGAGTGTGGTGTTTATAATTACATTATTGAAAAGAGACATAGATAGACCAAGTTCTTAGGAGATAGAATATTCATGTGCTTTTACACGCCTTTAACAACAACGATTATTTCCCTCCTCCTTATTTCCTTGGTATTTCCCTCCTCCTTCTTATTTCCTTGGCCTTGGATATTGGTGGGCGGGTTGGTTGGTTGGTAATTTACACAACACCTATATTCAGTGGTCTTGAAGGGGAATAACTTCGTTCAATATCTATTGGGTGGTGGGGCAGGGCAGAGAGTCAGATGTTTGGCCCTGCCCCACTGCTGCAAAAACGCTCGACCAAGAAAAAAACTAATGTAATTACTATTAGTAAAAATATCTGGATGGAAAAGAAACAGATTAATCAATTGATGACATTGATTTGTTCTCTACCCAACAAAATACACAATGTAGCCTTAATGCACAACAATCGTCCAATCAATCTTAGAATTAATCTTGACCGTCGATCTGTCTTCTGCCAATACTTAGAAAAATTGTCTAAGTCTCATCGTGAGTTCTTTGATCTAAGCCACATTTCTTCACACCTTCGTGACCTCCAAATTGCACCCTCAAGTTTCGTTGCACTCATTTTGGACCCACACTTAGATACATTTCCAAACATTTCACTATGGGTCTTTTGGACCGTTCGATCTTTGAATGTGGCAATTTTATGGTCTGTTGGATCTCTGACATGTGGCTACCTCCTGGGTCATTAGATATCTCTCCTTATGGGTCATTTGATCTCCCATTCTTGGTACTTAGTGAGTTCTTCAATATCTTACCACAGGAACGCGAGTTTTCTCTTATTTTTTTCATCTTCCCAATATTTTGTCGTGCTCATTATTTCCACGAAGTCTTGACACTTAGTCAATTTTCCATTCTTCGTGGAATGACAGGTCTGCGATATTTTCTCTTATTCTTTACATACTTACGTGCTTCACGACATCTCAACACTTAGTCGTTTTTCGATACTTCTTTTTTCATCCCATTCTTGGTATTTAGTTATTTTTCCTTTTGAGATTTTATGTTCCATAATTAATATTTTAAGTTCAATCGCGAAAGCGGATTTTGTCGCACTACTTTGAAAAGTGCTCTCTGGTCCGTCTTTTCATCCACCATACTACACTTAGTCATATTTCAATATTTCACTGGGGTCATGGGACTATTGAATTTCTTTGATTCTTGTGGATTTGTCCATCCGTCCGATTCAATATTCATACTTAGTCATTTCTTGAGACATCGACCATTCAACATATCTTTGATACTTAACCATTTTTCAAGATTTTACCGCAGGTCTACGGGGCCATGGGATTATTGCATTTCTTTGCACATACTTCTGATTCTCCGTTGCTATGCAACATCTTGGGACTTAGACATTTTTAAGATGTCTCTTGTGTTGATATGGCATATGAGATGGTTTCCATGTGGATGTATTCTTCTGTACTAGATGGTATGGCATTGACATGTGGCACCATACGTGGCATATGGAGAGTTACCTGTTATATCACCGACATGGACTCCTTTTGATGTGGCGTTCATATAACAAAACATGTGGCACTGACGTGGCTTAGATGGCCCACTAAGTTTTGAACCTCAATCTTTGATTTTAACCATTGATTTATGGAGATGAACTGTCAGGATCCGATCGCTTCAAAAGTTAATCTTTTATATAAGTTTCCATAGTTCTTCCGCTCACTTCCATTCAAACTAAGTAATAATGCCTTTACATTATAAACTCTTTGAACTTTGTTGTCCCAATGAATGTGGGATATATCGTCTTCGCCATTTCTTTGATATTCTGTATATTTATTCGCAAGAATTCTCTTCACCTCCTTAGCTTTGTATAGAATAAGCATCGAATGGCGACCATTCTCTGTTCACAGTCCGCACTCCCAACTTTGTTTACTCTTCTCTGTTAGATCTCTATTATTTGGTTTCTCGTATAGCGACCAATCTTTGCACACAGAGGCTCATCAAATTTTGCAATTCACACTTCCATCTTTGTCTATTCTTGTTCATTGATCTCTCGCATAGTCATGTTCACATACATAGACTTATCCATAATCTTCACGCACAGAGGCTTGTTGACACATGGAGACATACAACAGAGAGTCTCATTTTGACATCAATGACAACACATTTTCAAAAATGATGTTGTTCCTGATATTGATTCTAAGGATCAAAGAATAATGTCAGACATCAAAGGTTTTAAATGAAATGTTTTTATGAGTGCTTTTTTCTACCTTCAGTTTTCTAAGAAATAATATTTAAATGAAATTAATAATAAGAAAGTACAGACGTTGTATCTCGTTATCTGAGTCACAATTATAATGTCAAATGATGTAGAAAGATTTACAAAACTATTAAACAAAGTCATGTATCAATTACAGATAAGTCTCACCTTGTTCGTAGTGGAAGAAAAGTAGAAGATGCACCCTTGAACAAGATATAAAAATGCAGTAATTCACACAGATCACGGGTCTTGTTTTACTCACAGTAATAACAGAGGAAAAGTTGTTTACTGAATGAACTCTTGGTATAATATGATCACAGTAGATGTAGTACTAAATTGCAATCAATCACTCTTCAAGAATTACAGAAAGAAATTCAGAGAAATGGAAACACAGAGGGAACACATAACTCAAATTGAACGAAACTTAGAATCTTTGTCTGCACTTGTATTAATACTCAAAAAGAGTTTCTCTTTTACTTTCAACAAGAAGCAGACTCGAATAGATCTAAAATCTATCTATTTATACAAAAATTATCTCAACTGGAAACCGTTGGACTTCCTACAATAGAATACCATCTGAATGAAATAACAACGTGCAAATATTGTTGAGTTTTTATTTTATGTGTTGGCGCTTCATCTGTCTCTTCATTTGCTCGTAGATGCATTTGTTTTCCTTTGTTCTTTGAAATGGGTACACATGTCTATTAATGTCACCACAATCATTGGCTTATTGAACATAGTTACCAACTTAACGAGAACTCTGCAGAGTTCTCATTTTTGGGGGGGTCAAGTTTTTTACCCCGTTTTTAAAAATGGTGCTACTGGTAGCACCCCTCTCCATTTTTAGGTGGTTTTTTTATATTTTAAATTTTTTGATACATAAGATTTCCACTTTTTTGTTTTTAAATGCTTGTTTTTTCATTTACTTTCAAATTGTTCAAATTTTATTTTTATTTTTTTCTCAACAATGTTTTTTCATCTATTTTCAAACTTTTCAATTTTTATTTATTTTTTTATTTTTATTCAATGGTGTTTTTAATCATATTTCCATACTCAATCCAATGTTAAAAATGTTGTACACCATTTATTTTTTTAAAATTGAGATTTTTCATGTAATTATGTGTTCTTAATTAAATTATGGTTCCATATTTTTAAATATAGTGGAAAATATATTTTTTAACACATTGTTTTACCTTTACTTCAATACATAGAAAATAATTGTGGGTAAATAACACTATTTTAAAATATTTACCAAAAATATATAATTCATTTTTGGGGGATTAATTAAAAACTAAAAAAAATAAAAGAACAAAAAGAATTGAAATTTAAAAAAATAATAATAATAATAATTAAAAACAAATTTATATTAAAAAAAACAATTGAAGAAAAACCTAAAAAATTAAAGAGGAAAAAAAACCATAAAATTAAAAATATATATATCTAAAGTAATAGAAAAAAGGTAAAAAAAAAATTATAGCCCCAAAAAATTTAAAAATATATATAAAAAAAAACTCAAATTAAAAAACCTAAAATTAAAATTTTAATACAAAATTTAAAAAAGAATTAACAAAACATCTCAGAACGCCAGAAGCCCAAAGTTCCGAAGTAAATATCAGTCGTCCAAATCAAAAGGACACATGGTGCCAGATCTCTCACTTCGAGGACTTAGCACTTCGGGGATTTGTACTGTTGTGCATCTCGGAACGCTCGAAGCTTAGAGCTCCGAAGTAAATCTTAGTCATTCAAATCAAAAAGACATGTGGCGCCAGATCTCTCATTTAGGGGACTTAGCACTCCGGAAGGTTTGCGAGGTTAAGCATCTCGGAACGCCCGAAGCCCAGAGTTCCGAAGTAAATCTTAGTCGTCCAAATCAAAAGGACACGTGGCACCAGATCTCTCACTTCGGGGACTTAGCACTTTGGGGGTTTGTGTTGTATACATGCTTGCTCCCATTTCTGACTATTTAGCCCCTCCCTGCCATATTTGGTCCCTTTCTTAGTTTATCATGCTTCCAAACTGGTTTAGCATTCTACTAGATTCTGAAATCTGGTCTATCGAGCTTCCTTGCAACTTTCTGTGGCGTCATAATCCTTAAGGAAATAATATTAGGTTGCATGTAACAAGAGAAGTCTATAAGCTTTTCACTGAATGAAAAACTGTTAATTGTAAATGGTAAAATGATTTTGAAATTCAAAGAGCTTTATAAAATCTATCGTTCTTCGTATAGATCTGTTTACATAGAGATTATTAAAAACTCTGATGGAATTTATCAACTGGAAAATCACAATAATTATTCAAATTGTTAACTTTAGCCATTGTTAACTTTAGCCAATCATAAACGTCATTAACAATTCGACGGTTTGGAGGTTTTGAATGTAAGAGGGCAGAAATCTCCCGAAGGTTTCATTAACGGAGAAGTTAATCTCTTATTAATCACTTTTATGTTTCAATTAATCATGTTTTAAACATTGAGTTAGCCTTAAGTACTTTGACGGTTCGGCATTCGAGAGTTTTGGATGTAGCATGATAGAAATCCTCCGAAGGCCGAATTCCCGAAATAATTCTCTAAGTTTTTTGTTTTTTTTGGTAAAACTTTAATTTCTAAGAAGCAAAATCTACAGTTCAAAAGCTCAAAATTATATGTGTTCCAACCTAGGCTTCATATGGGGATTGTGGCTCCCTGTGAGGCGCGAAAGAACAGTAGACCAAGTGTCGTTATTGGGTAAATGGAGTTATTATTGCTTTTTGAAAAACATTTTCCAATTTTATTTAAGAATTAATCATTCATAGGAACATGAAACTAATCAAGTCCAAAAATCTTCAAAACATACTTAATGATTGATCTCAAGTTAGGCTATTAATAATTCTTTTTTCTTAAAATTGATTTCAGAATTGTTTAAGATAATCAAAATAATTTTAACTAAAATATCTGCTTCGACCGACTTTGTTTGCTTCAAGGTTAAGCAGATGTAACACATTTATTTAGGGAATCCCTAGTTGGTTTAGGATGTAAAAAATCATCGGAAAAAGAATTAGATAACAAAATATGATATATAGATATGTATGACAACCTTACAGATATCATAGATATTGCTTCACTTCCAGCGAGCCTGTCCAGTACCCCGGTGAAGTTATCTACTTCCCCCATTGAATTTCCTTTTGCCACTTCAATTAACACTTTTTCATTTCGCTGAGATGAGGGCAATCAATATATGGATTTCTTTTCATCGTCTCTTTTGGACAAGATGGGAGCAATCAAATATTGAGTTTCCTTTCACCATTTGTATTAATATTTTAATATTTTGAAGTGGGGGCAATCAATTTGTATGTAACATACAAGGGATGACATCTATTTAAAATATTTAGACTAAAAAAAAGGTCTGTCAACAGTTTTAAGAATACTTTGAAACTAACTTTCTTCCAATTTTCAATACACCTTTACCTATAGGAGAAATTTTTTGGGAATTTAAATTTTTTTAGGGGTCAACCTTATGCGAATTAGTTAGTTTAAAGTCTGGTATCAAAGCTAAAATTATCAGGATTAGCCTAGATATACTTTTTCAATTAAAATCAAAGGAACGTAAAAAAAATCGCCTAATCTTGTTTTGAAAATATGCTTTTGAGTTTTCAGAGTCAGGGTAAGTCTCTTTATTTCTATGAAGACTAAAGAAGGAGAAAGGAAAAAGAAAATCTGAAATGGATAAAAATATGGGGATAGGTAAAAATGACCAAATCAAAGATTCGGAGGATCTGAAACAAAATATCCTAATCTCACAGCAATTTGTGTATTAAGTTCAGACTTCTTTCGAGTTTATTTATTATTATTTTTTTTATTTTTTTATTTTTACAGAAACGGTTATAGATTATATTAATGGGGTGGACTAGCCACAGATTCGATTACAAAATGGCCTCGAATTTCTTTGGGCCTGTCTTTCTGAACCATTCTACTTCTATAGCTATATACTTGTGAACTGATCTAGTTCATGTTCGCCTTCTAAGAGAACTGAAATAAATTTAAATGTCGAAACTCCAGTCACTGTTTCAGCATAAGTCTCAGCACTGTCAGCGGTGTTTCGGCATATGTTCCAGCACTGTTTCATCATATGTTCCAGCATTGTGTTTCAGCATATGTTCCAGCACTGTGTTTCAGCATATGTTCCAGCACTGTGTTTCAGCATATGTTACAGCACTGTGTTTCAGCAAATGTTCCAGCCCTGTTTCAGCTGAAAGTTTCCTGGAAAATCATAGGGCCAAACCTAAGTGAACTAAAACAGAAATAACTTGTGAGCTTGAAAAACCCAACTATTTCAGTGACCCGGTTCGACTGCGGGTCATTACATCCTTTCTGACTTGAAGGTTTTTTTTTTCCTTTTTGGCACGGTCTTCCATTCTTTGCTTTGATGAGATTGGCTTTCCTTCGGTCTTGGAGGGCCTTCTTCATCAGTTAAGTCGGGGTCTTCTTCATCTTCTAAGTCGTCCCATCTTGAGATCTGATGTTCGGGCTGTGAAATGCCTGGCATTATGGTTGGATCAGTTTCTGCCTGGGCCTTCCCCTTGGGATTTTTAGGGGAAGGAGGCTCTTGCTCTTGAACAGAGGTGACTTGTTCCGTTTTCTGTGGTACAATCTCTGTATCTTCCTCGCTTGAGGTATCATTAGTCGGTTCTATGCTTTGATGCTCAGGAATATCTCCTACCCACCATGTGGGTTTGCGTTGGTTCTTTGAGTTCCTCTTTTTATCAGGGAGTTTCTGACATTTGTTGGCTAAGTGCCATGTTTCAAGAAAAATTATGCACCTGAAATGAAGATTCTCATAGTCGAGCTTCTGCATCCATTAATAATTAATCCCTTGAAGAGTGATTTGCGCTGGGAATCCTTTACTGAAATCCATCTCTACACAGATCCATGCATCGGTAGTGAAGCCACATTTAGTTTCCGGACTGGTACTATGAAACTTGCCAAGAGAATTTCCAATATGGCTAAGAGAGGAATCACCCCAAAAATGAAAAGGTAGACCAGGGAGCCTTACCCACATGGGGGTCGTAGGGATGGAAGCTGAGGAGGGGTCAAAAGTAGGGGTCCAGAGCTGCAAAGACAGACCCGACCTGCCCCAGAACCAAGGCCCAGAACTGTAGATCAAATCTCTATCTTTAGCAGAGGAAAAAATCACTACGAAGAAACCTTTTACACACGGGCGAACATGAGCTTCGTTTTCGAGGAGAGGAGTCCAATTTGAAGCAATCCAAGAATGCAGATCCGCTAGGCGAGGCCAGAAGCTGTTAAACCTGCAAAATAGAGCATTAGATCTAAAAAAACCCTCCCGAACCGCCGCTTCCTGAGGTACAGGGATCACTGGATCTGGAGCTTCACGGACCACAGGGGAAAATCTAGAAGAGCAGCCTTGGACTGCGTCTTTGAAGGAGGTCGGAGAGGGAATCAACGACGCAGCAGAGGACGCGCCTGTCCCTGCTGCTGGAGACAGCTGAACGGAGGAGGGACGAGCTCCAGACGGGGAGCCGGAGGGGTCGCCCGAGCGTCTAACGGAGGAGCGCCTGGAGGGAGAGCTCGGGTGAGGGCCGAGCTCTCACGCAGAAGCGCACGGAGCTACAGAGGAGGTCGCCGCCATCCAGCTCGTAAAACCCTAGCGGATTAAACACACTTTTTTTATTTTTATTTTTTATACCAGAGATGGCTTTAGAATTTATGAGCATGACACTTCGAGTTATTTTTCTCTACATCTCCAATTTTTAGATCAGTTGATAACATTATCATGAGAAAAACTTCCTTTGCATTTATTTCAATCAATTTTATTCGGACTATAAATTAGAATGGGAACTCATATATTATCTTTATTTTGAATTTTCAACAAGGAATATTATTTATTTATCACCTGCTTTTAGAGAAATCAAAAGGACGAAAAGACGAGTGTCGAGTTTTTCTTGAGCCTCGTCTCTTGTTCAACAAGATCTATTTTGCAAAGCACCAAGAACAGTAGACCACGTGCCTTCATCCTTCTGTGACCTAAAATTAACCTTGTTAAACTCTAAACCCCGTCATTGGGATATGGAGTCATAATGCCTAAAAACTGAACCATATTGGATGACAAACTGAGAACCGAACTACTAAACTGAAAGAAACCGCTGAACTAAAATGTTGAAATGAAATGTTGATTTAGACAACTTATTTATATACATTAGCCCTACACTAATCAGGCGAAATTCCATTGATCAATTAATATGGAATTTCCAATGGAGCCATGCAAATAGTGGATTGCTTAACATACCTTGTTTTATGCTGGATGAAGGAATGAAAAAATAATATTTTTTTTGCAACAAAGAATGAATAGGTAGCTTGCGCTTACTGCTGAAGTTTGGTTGCACACAAAATGTTGCAACATTTTCGACCTCGTGAAGAATATACTCCAACCAAACAACCACTGGATCATGAAAAGATAAAGAATTTTCAGAGACAACCGATACCTCTTCCTACCGGCCAAGCTGCATGAAATGCCTTTGCATACTTCCTCCACTACTGATCTTTTCTTTTGCTGGCTCGAGAATGCCATATTTGGGCTCACTAGCTTGTTGTTCAATAGTTTCTAAACAAGAAGAAGAGATCAACTGCTCCAATAGCCCCTCCTTATCTCCTTCAACGCCTATCCAAGAATCTTCTTCATCACTGGCATACACAAGCTGATTGCTTTTACAATGCAACTGATAATTTTCCTGCTGAAGTGAACTCTCTGAAGAAAAAGAAATAATTTGTTGCTCATCAACTTCAAGATCACATTCATCATAGTTATCAAACAAAGGAGAACTATTGTATGTTTCCATGCATGCTAGGAAAGAAATATGCTCTTCTTCATCATCTGGATACTCATCATAAACAGGTTGATTATATAAAATTTCTGAACTCTGACTTTCAAAAACTTCCATTTCTTGATGATCTAGTAATGATGACTAAAAAATAGCATCTTGATCAAAATAAGAATTTAGAACAATAGTTTGATCATGACAGTAATTACTATGAACATTTGGTACAATGACAAATGCACTTAGAGTATCATTTCCATTGTCAGTATCATTACCAAAATCACCTTTTCCAAGAGTTAATTGTTTATGGTCTTCAATAAGCTATTGGCCTTCGCAAGGATCTAGATCAGCAAAAGATTCTTCATCTTGTCTTTGATCTACTTGAAAAAATGGAGGTTCTGCAAAGATTTCTTCATTTTTACTTGCAGTCGTGTCGTCTTCATTCTTACTGCTGCACAAAACCTCTTCTTGATTTACCTCAAAGTCTTCTTCATATAAATTTCCTTGATCTGTTTGAAGGAGATCTTGTTTTTCTACAAATTCTTCTTCATATATTTGACCACAACTGCTATCATGTTCTGATTTTTCATCAGCAAACTGATTATCTTTACGATCTTGTCCCATGAAATATAAATTGCAATAGTCTTCAAAAATAAGATCAGTCGAATAGATCCTCTTGCAATGCTTATGAAAGGCAACATGAAATTATTTTAATGATGAGATGTTGGAAGGAGGAAGAGACTTGTACCAATGATGAGCATCTCCTCCTAGACTAAACATGAACAAATTCATGAGAATGTCTTCATGATGGATATCTAATTGGCGCATGAGCTTATGAAATTCAAACAGATGCTGAGCATGATTATCATTTACATCTTCTTTGAATTTAGGAAGATAATCAACCCAACTTTCCATAACAAGAACAATATTTGGAAAGCCAACAACATTTGTAAAATCCAAAGGAGAAAACCTCACAGCAATTCGAGCAGCGAAAGAACTTGACATCTTGAAACTGATGGAGTCGCCAGTGGATCATGTGAAGTCTTCGAACCAAGGAGTCGCGAGTGAATCATATGGAGTCTTCAAACCAAGGAGTCGCCAGGTGAATCATATGGAGTCTTGGAACCAAGGAGTCTCTGGGTGAATGATCAAAGCCAGTTGAATTCCTATCCCTTGTTCACCATCAAGGAATAGACCTAAACTTTGTCATACCCCACGAAAGGTATAGACCTTCAAAACCATCCCCGACAACGGTGCTAAAAAGATGTTGTTCCTCAGATTGATTCTAAAGGCTCAAAGAATAATGTTAGGCATCAAATGTTTTAAATGAAATGTTTTTATGAGTGCTTTTTTCTACCTTCAGTTTTCTGAGAAATAATGTTTAAATAAAATTTATAATAAGACAGTACAGAGGTTGTATCTCATTATCTAAGTCACAATTATAATGTCAAATGATGTAGAAATATTTATAAAACTGATAAACAAAGTCAGGTATAAATTACAGATTGTTGAAATAATGTAACTGCAAAGAGTATTCTTATTATTTTTGTTATTTTATTCATAGGATTAATCCCCATTGTGGATTAATCATGTCGGTAATTGTATTAGGACCAAATCCCCTTTTGCGGATTGGTCAACAGACAATTATAATAGGTAGAATAAGAAGTCGGCCCTAGCAATTAATTAAGAGACCCAGAAATATAATAAAGGTGGGTTTACCCACCCAGATTGAGAAGTCGGTCCTGCCAGTGAAGAGACACTTCACACATGCCAGAACTTGTATAAATACAGGAGGCTAGCGCCTCATTTGATCACAACTCACTTGCTCATTCTCTTATGAGGCAAGCTGCAATTACCAGTTGGAGAGAGGGAGAAGAGTGGCGCATCTTTTGGATAGGACTATCTATATTGGTTTGAGTTATCTCTTGAACATTGTATTAGCAATTTATGATAAGGAATTTTTTGTTGGGTTTTCTTCCCCTAGAGGGTTTCCTAGGATAAATGTTGTGTCTCTTGTGAATGTGTATTTCTCAGTGATATTATTCTTATGATGCTCTTATCTATTGAAATGCAAAGAACTATAATAATGGCATAAACATTAACATGGTATCAGAGCCAACCTGAAGGAAGCAAATTTCGCAAGAGAAAAATGTCACTGTTGCAGTACCTGCAAATTAGGGTTTTTCAAAAGTGAATCTTTTCAGCCCTAAAACCACCTAGAAAGTTGCGCCCTCCCCCAAGGATCATTTTGGCACTTAGAGCGCACCTTTTCAATGGCTAAATCTCCCGAAAAGTGAAACCCTAGTTTCACAAAGTACCAGAAAACCAAAGTACCAGAAGTACCAGAGTACCAGAAGTACCAGAAGTACCAGAAAACCAGAAGCACCAGTCCAGAAATCCACAGATCAAGTTTGAGGGGGTAAAAGTTGGATTTTTGAAATTCTGACTACACCAGCTAACTCGCCTCGGCTCAGCGCATCTATCCCCTAGATCAGAATTTCAAAATTCGAAGTTTGAAAAATTAGGGTTTCCTCATCAAACCCTAAGTTGCAGTTGCAGTTGCAGTCTCAGAACTAGTTGCAGTTACAGTACCAGTTGCAGTTGCAGCCGTAGAACCAGTTGCAATCACCCTTGAAGTTTTTGGTAATAATTACCGCTGGTACCAGATGGAGCCACTACCTGCAAATGTTATCCGAGGTATGTACTCACATATGTTTAATGGTTAAACCCTAAAGAGTATTTGCAGGAAAAGGGATCTCTTACCATAGATCCAGAAGGATCTCAAGATCCAACACATTCAGAGGAATGATGCAACCCAGGTGTGATTATTCTAATATGCATCTATTTGTTATGAAATTATCTTGATAAGTGTTGCATGTTGAAGCTATGATCAAATT